>ML800410.1:566713-577898 GCA_009831015.1 Picea engelmannii
ACAGAGGGAGAGATAAAAAGTGTTCTCAATTTATTTCGGGCCTCCCTGATTGCCTTTCCCGGGGAGAAAGTTATGGAAGAGGCGGAAACCTTCTCTACATTATATTTAGAAGAAGCCCTAAGAAAGATTCCGGACTGCAGTCTTTCACGAGAGGTGAGGCGGTAATACTATTATTATAATGTGGCATCTGCTAATTTACACATATGTTGCAATCTGTGTTTAAATTTTATGGTGGGCAGATAGCGTACGTTCTGGAATATGGCTGGCATACAAATTTGCCGAGATTGGAAGCAAGGAACTACATCGACGTACTTGGACAGGACCTTATTTATGGGTAGGTCCATTTTTATTTCCAAAGATAGTACTACCATGGATCTATTTATGTTGAGAGAAATCCAAAACCTGATTAGATCGGAGTAGGATAAAGAAATCTTTTCTTGATTTCTGTTTTTTCATTTCAGTTTTTTAGGTTAAAAAATTTGGTTAAATTTTCAGGGATAGTTTGAGTTTTGCATGGATAAAAGTTCCATGTATTTCAGAATCATATCCTATTTGTACCATTTTAAATCAACCTAGATATTTAGAAAATCTATCAGAATTCTGAATTGATCAGAAATTTAACTATAGAGAAAAAATTGCTCCCTAGTTAACTCACTTCTATTAGATCGAGATAAAAGGACACAATTAGGCCATTTGACATTGTTTTGCCAATTAAAACCCTAGGATGTTGCTTTTCTAACCTGTATATAAAAAACGCTGTCTTTTAGCAGTTTAGTTTCCATGTAAAATTTTCAATTGATGTGTTTGTTGCATTTTTTTTTCCAGGACGACAGATATGAAGACTCTGAAACTTTTGGAACTCGCAAAATTGGAGTTCAATATCTTTCACTCCTTACAACAGAAAGAGTTAAAACATGTCTCCCGGTAATGGGATGAATTGTGTCATCAGATAATATCTTCGTCACATACAACCTCGGATTTGAGTTTTCTAACGTAAAATCTATGAATTTTGTGTGTAGATGGTGGAAAGATTCAGTTTTCTCTCAAATGACCTTCACTCGGCATCGTCATGTGGAATACTACACTTTGGCATCTTGCATTGCGGTTAATCCTCAACATCCTTCCTTCAGACTGGGATTTGCCAAAATGTTTCACCTTGTAACGGTTCTGGACGATATTTACGATACTTTCGGAACGATGGACGAGCTTGAACTCCTAACAGCCGCAGTTAAGAGGTGATACTGGGGATGATCGATTCAACAGAATTTTAGAAGAATGTAAGCTTTGTCACTCAGTTTTTCTTTAGGATCTAATCTACTTGACCGACCAAAATTTGTGCTTATATGATCAGATGGCATCCTTCTGCGACGGAGTGGCTTCCAGAATATATGAAAGGAGTGTATATGATGCTTTACGAAACCGTAAACGAAATGGCGCGCGAGGCAGAAAAGTCTCACGGCCGAGACACGCTCAACTATGTTCGACATGCTGTATGAACAAATAAATATACAAATGGAGTGGGCTAAATCGGGAGTAATTTTTTTTAATGGGCAGGTTTTTTTTGGGAGTGGGTTAACTCAGGAGTAATTTTTTTTCTATAGTTATTTTTTGGGCAGGTTTTTTTGGGGTCTGTTTTTAAATTTCTCATCAATTTAAAATTTTGATCGATTTTTTGAACATTTGAATTGGTTTGAAATGGGACAAAACCTCTGAGATAAGATTCTGAAATATATATGGAACTTTGATCCATGTGAAATTTAGACTACCCCTAAAAATCTGACAAAATCCAAACCCTTTTTTTTTACTGAAAAACCTAACTCCAAAAAAGATTGCTCCCAAATTAGCCTACTCCAATATACAATTATTTCTTTGTGAGAACGTAGTGTGATGATTAGTTCATTTGCTTTGCTTGTTGTGCTGGTGCCTGTGCAGTTGGAGGCTTATCTTGATTCGTGTATGAAAGAAGCAGAGTGGATTTCCACTGGTTTTCTGCCGACGTTTGAGGAGTATTTGGATAACGGGAAAGTTAGTTTTGGTTATCGCATAGCCACATTGCAACCCATCTTGACGGTGGGCATTCCCTTTGCTCGTCACATCCTACAGGAAATAGACTTTCCTTCCAGGCTCAACGACTTGGCATGTTCTATCCTTCGACTGAAAGGTGACACTCGCAGCTACCAGGTATTGCCTATAACCTTCTCTATCAAAACAAAACAGATGGAAGAAGTTTTTTATTGCATTGCATGATTGGTTTTGAATAAATGATGTGACATTGGCGTGGCGAATGTAGGCTGAGAGGAGCCGTGGAGAAGAATCTTCGTGTATATCGTGTTATATGAAAGATAATCCTGAGTCAACAGAGGAAGATGCTCTCACTGATATAAATGTCATGGTCAAGAACTTACTCAAAGAACTAAATTGGGAGTTTCTCAAACCCGACAGCAATGTTCCGATCACTTCCAAGAAACATGCTTTTGACATTGTGAGAGCTTTCTACCACCTCTACAAATACCGAGATGGCTTCAGCGTTGCAAGCAATGAAGTAAGGAATTTGGTCATGACAACCGTCCTTGAGCCTGTGCCTTTGTAACTACAAATTTAATCTACCTGTCAGACTATGTCATGCCCTGGTCAGGACATGTCATGCTCTGGTCAGGATGTGTGGAGCTTAGGTAGGTTGGTCAGCTAATAAAGAAGTTTTAAATACAAATCTTTTAATAAAATAAAGGTTAAAAAATATTTCCATGCGTTTACTTGTTTTATAGCAAACAATAAGTGTTACAATATTTTAAATACAATTTATTAAGTATATTTTTATATTTTTTTTTAATTGGTCATGTCAAAAGTTTATTATTAATTATATTTTTATAAAAATTTAAGTTTTCGTGTCTAAAGTTTTTTAAGAGTTTAGTATGTTATCAATGTGCATCACAATTATGTCATTGTATTTAGGTTTTGGGAAAAAAATATTTGTGGCAACTAGTAAAAGGGATAGTAAAAGGGATAGTAAAAGGGATAAGGAGAAAAAAAAAGATATTATATTTATTGTATTAATAGATGTTTTTTTGTTATTTTTATGGAAATGTGTAATTTAAATTTATGTCATTGTATATAGATTTTTATGGGAAAAAATATGTGTAACATTTAATGAAAGGGATAAGAGAAAAAAATAGATAGTATATTTATAGCATTAAAAGATGCTTTTTATGGAGATGTGTAATTTATTTTATGTTTAATATGGAGTTGATATGTAGCATTTAAAAAATTATTAATAACAATAAAATATTTGATATCATTTTTGGGATTACAACTGATCAATAATTTTGAGGTGGTAACTCATCCTAGCCAAATGGATTGCATAGCATCAATCAACCAGGATTTCTCAGGTGGTCACCCATCCAAAGATGCCTCTGGCTCAAGCTCACTCAAGTGTGGAGATATTATATTTATTGCACCAAA
Organism: Picea engelmannii; assembly: GCA_009831015.1. Classification (NCBI taxonomy): domain Eukaryota; kingdom Viridiplantae; phylum Streptophyta; class Pinopsida; order Pinales; family Pinaceae; genus Picea; species Picea engelmannii. Next base: position 570,173 of record ML800410.1, read on the forward strand.
AGATGTTTTTTATGGAGATGTGTAATTTACTTTCTATTCAATATGTTGTTGACATGTGACATTTAAAAAATTGTTAATAACAAAAAAATATTTCTCACACTTATGTCATTGTATTTAGGTTTTCAGAATATATATATATATATATATATATATATATATATATATATATATATATATATATAACAACTAATGAAAGGGATAAGAAGAAAAAAAGAGATATTATATTTATTGCATGAAAAATGCTTTTTATGGAGATGTGTAATTTACTTTATTTTCAATATGGAGTTGACATGTAGCATTTAAAAAATTATTAATAAGAAAAAACATTTCAACATTAACCATAAATACAATATTTCAATATCTATCTTAAGTAAAATAATTTTATATCACTTTTATATATAATTCCTTTGTGTTAATATGGAATTGACATGTGGCACTTAAAAAAGATCAATGGTTAAAACATTACAATGGTGTGTTGGTCATTATGGGGGCTATGTGTAAGAGTTGACACATGGGGTGCACACACACACACACAAAGAAAACATAGATCCATGTTAACTCTCCATATATCATGCATGGAGATGGATCAAGTCCTTGGAAGTGGAAACTTTTTTTAAATTAAGAAAACCTGAGGAAAGTGGTAAAAAAAAAAAAAAAAACGAGGAAAGGTTTGCACTTCCTGGGATTTGATCCCTCTCCACACACCATATATATGAAGTTAAGATGGATCTACACTGGTACAAATAAAAAATATGATGTTGGTCATAATTCTAAGGAATTTCCTAATAAGGAACTATGACCAACAAAGGAAAAACAACTATGACAAACATGAACATTGATGAATGCAATGAACCATAACCAATAGGAACTATCACCCACTATGAAATCCAATGAAGTAACTATGACCAATTATGGTATTTTTGTTCCTTTCTCAGTGAGATTCTTTGTCGTGATGTTCGTCATCTCAATTATAGTTCTAGGGAACTTTCTTGATCACGAAATAGGACCAAGAAAACTCTGGCCATCAAATTTATTGTCGATTAGAGTTCATAGTCCTTGCATATCTCCTTGGCTAGAGCTATTGTTGGTCAAGAACTCTAACCAATGTTTTCTTAGACAAACATTCATCGAAGTTCATGTTGGAAAAAGGGACTATGATCGACAAGAACTTAGACCAAGTTCATGCCTTTGCTACTTCGTTCAGAGTTTTTATCAGTGAGAGTTCCTATTAGCGATAGTTCCAAGGAACTTTCCTAACTAGTTACTTTGAACAGGGAACTATGAAGGAATTATAACCAACAAACTATGATCCTCCTGACTATGAAATATGACTAACAAAGGAATGAGGAACTATTATAAATAAGAATTTTGATAAAGAAATTGTGACCAATAAGAACTTTGATAAATAAATTGTGACCAATAAGAACTTTGATGAATTTACTTTAACCAATAAGAACTCTAACATCACTCACGAAGGATGTAATGTCCCCACTTTGGGACATCATCACAGTGCAGAGATTTATGATGACCAAAGTAGCCAGATGGATGTTATGGCGAGTACAGGGGTATTTGAGAGGCATTGTGGGGTCCATCTTGCATTGATCATCATATTCCATCATTATGAGCCATTCTGCACAAGTTGTCTTTGGTTTCGTTGCATTCCGACGATTTCCATGATTTTGATTATTTTGAGCTATAAGTTAATTGAAATCACTGAAGAGGTCATTTTGGGCACATTACTTGGAGGAACCTCTCAGTGCAATAGCTCATTGGAATCTGGAGGAGCAACTCTACAGGATGGGATGGCTAGAAGTGACTTTCAGTGGCCAGGGAAGCCACACGGAGAGATAAGGATCTTTTCAGAGGTAAAAAGGTTAATTAATTAATTAAAGTGATTTAATTAATTAATTAAATATTAATAAAATGAAAGTCACTTTGGAGGGACAAGGTGAGCCAAAAGTATAAAGGAAAGGCAAGGGCCTCTTCTCATGCATTCATGTATGATCTTATTTTGATATCTGGCTTCTAGCTAGTGAGCCCAACATTGGGGGTTTTGAGGGTTTTGACTTAACAAACCCTAGAGGATGATTATGTGGTGAAATATTCCACCTACCTTGTCCCAAGCTTGGTCTCGGAGATGCAATACGCTCCCACACCATTCTAGTTCCAGATCTACTCAGTTGTAGGGGGATTCTACATCAGTTTCATGTGCAGATAGAGAGAGGGCGCACCAGTTAAGGGTTTCCAGGAAGAGGGGCACACCATCCATTGAGGGAGGGTTCATTCTCGCTGAGGAGAAGTGATTTCAGGAATTCCAGGTATTGGGTTTTCCTTGCAGGTGTCTTGGCATCATTCTTGGTGGTTTTCCAGAGTCTTTCAGTGGAGGATTGATTTGTATTGAGAGTGGGACGATTTCTCAAGAGGAGGGTGCACCATTATTTGGATGGTAGCTAGATCTAAGGATCTAGAAAGTATTTGAGGATTTGAGCACTTGGGTTCTCATTGCAGCGTCCCGATCTATCATTGTGGAGATTTTCAGAGCATTTGGAGGCCTCCTTCATCAGGGCCGAATTATCTAAGGCTTCAGTCATCTAGTGGGGCACACCATTCAGTGGAGGAGTTCAGATCTACAGAGGTTGAGAGGAATCTTGGAGATTCGGGCACCTGGGTTGTTCTTAGCATCACCCGATCTACTGTTTGGCATCTTTTTGGAGGTGATTGGACATCTTTGGCACCAGGGCCGAATTGTTGAGGAGCTTCAGTTATCCAACAAAGCATGGCATCTTCCAACAGTGAGGGATTTGGCACTTGGCATTGGTCTTCATCTCTTATCCAACGTTTGGAGGCTTATTTTGTATTGTCGGGAGCATTTTGTAGTAGCTCATACTTGTTATCTATTGTCTATCATCTTGGACATCTATTGAGCATTCCAGATCGACATGTCCATTGTAGCAGGTTCTTCTATTTTATGAATAAAGAAGATTTGTGATGTTTTCGCTTGTCTATCATATTGCATATGGTTGAGGTATGTTTCATGGTTGTCTATTCTTGTTATTTGCTGCATACACACATATAAACACAAGTAAACAAATAGATCAACAAACTGTTTGACGAAATACCACAACTAGAAAAGGTTTTAAAAAGACACCAAAACAGTGATGATCCTTGCATAATGGCTTGGGATCATTACACGGGAACTTTGAAGTAAGGAATAAGAATAGGAACTCAATCAAAGTTCTTTTCAATTATTTCTCATCCCGTGGGTCATAATTTTAGGGAAATTTCTTTACCATGAACTTTGAATATGACAAACTGAAATATGACCAACATGAACTCTTAATAACAAAGGAACCATTCATGACATGAAATATGATTGATAGGAACTTTGATGAAGGAACTATGGCCATCAAAAAATATGACAAAGGAACTGTGAATGCCTAAGATCCTGTAAGTTTTAAACCTGTGAAGTAAAGCAATGCATATAGATTCTTAAGAAAAACTGAATTTAATCAATGGCTCATACACATAGTACACAAAGATTTATACTGGAAACCCTCAATCGGGGAAAACCTCTCTTATATTCATTATTTCGAATTTTACAACTCACCATACAATATATACAATGTTTTTAGGTATTTCTTAGATACCAAAACCCTGATCCCTTAATCCAGAATTAATTTAGAAAACCGCTAAAAATAGCAAAAATTGCCCAAAAAAAAAATCCTTTTCTTCCTTTATTGATTATAATTCCCATCCTGAAATTACTCATGTTAGTTGGAGTCCCTATCAATCATATATCTAGGGAACATTCTTGACCAAGAACTATGACCAAGGAAACTTTGGCCAACAATTTTTGTATTGGTTCAAGCTCATGTTAGTTAGAATTTGTAATCCTTTCATAGTTCCCTAGTTAGAGTTCCTGACCAATAGGAACTATGACCAATGTTTTTCAATAAAAGTTCTTTTTGGAAAAAACAACTATGAATTATAGGAACTTTGGTTGAGTCCCCGTTCCTATTACTTCAACCAGAGTTCCTATCAGTCATAGTTCCAAATTTTCTACTCAAGAACTTTGACTAGAGAGATATGAAGGAATTGTGAATAGCAAACTATGATACTCTTGTTCCTTCATAAATAAAAGTTCTTGTCCCAACATTCATCCTAGTGGTCATAGTTCTAAGGAACTTCATCACTAGGAAATCTAATCAATAAATGAACAATGAACTATAATTGACAAGAACTTTGACGAAGGAAATTTGATCGATATAAAATCCAATGAAGGTTTATGACCAATTATGAACTCTACCTAACATGAAATATATCGAATGAAATATCACTAACGACAATCTTCGTGTTCCTTTGTCCATCAAAGTTCTTTTCATGATTACATTTATTCATTAAGAAACTATGAATAAATGATGGGGTTCCTATCATGACTTTGCTTCATTGGGAAAATATGAAGGAATGTCAGAGCTCTTGTCCCAATGTTGGTCCTATTAGTGAAAGTTCATGTCAATCATAATTCTAGGGAATTTTCTAACTGGGAACTTTGAACAAAAATGGAGCAATGAACTATAATCAACATGAAATTTGATGAAGAAACTATGACCAACGATTGATAGGGATTTTGATCGATAGGAATTTATTTGATGAAGGAACTATGACCAATTTTGAATTGTTCTTGACCATAGCTCTATTGAATGGAATATGGTTTAAAATGATCTTTTTTTTCTTTCATTAGTGAAAGTTCCTATCCTAACATTGGTAATGTCAATTGGAGTTTCTATTAGTCATAATTCTAGGGAACTTTCCTAGCATAGATTGTAAGTTTATGTTTGTTATAGTTCATGGTCCCTTCCTAGTTTCCTTGTTATAGTTCCTAACTAGTAAGTGTTGGTAAATGAAAGAAAAAACTGAGCATAAACAAAGCATAAAACTGAGAACATAAAAACAAACAGAACACAACCACTATCACACAATTGACAGAGTGATTTATGTGGAAACTAAATGTGGGAAAAAACCTTTAGGCAATGATAATCGATATTCTTATTATTCAAGGGAGAATTACAATAGCCATCACATGAATACAACCATCCTCTCCTCTCATACACATAATCACCTCAGTATTGCGTATTTCTCTCACACACTCACTACACATTACACTCTCACCTCTATGGGTATGCTCATATATATAGCATCTCTCAAACAGTTAGACTAACTAATTATAATTAGATCCACCAATTACACAATCTGTTCACAAAAGAGTGCATGCATGCACATCCCTAACATAACTGCATGCATGTATATGTGACCACATGGGAAATTCGATTGCATGTTTCCAACAATCTCCACCTTCACAAAAATTTACCTTATATATCATGCCCTTAATTAATTCATCACCTTTTCTGCAAGACAAGAGAATCCAAACACCATCATAACATCACAACCTCTCTAACAATATTGTTACATGAACATGTCTGCATGATTCACTCCATCATGGACCATTCTTCCTCCATTAGTAACTTTTATCTAGCGACCAAATTTTTGAATCCTATGTTCTCCGCTCACCTGATCTGATTTCTAGTGACTGGATTTTATTATCCTTCTCTCTTAGATCCTTCAAATTTGTGCTCTAATACCACTTGTTGGACAACAAACGAAAAAACAAAGCATAAATAAAGCAAAAAACTGAGAACAACAAACCAAACACAACACAACAACAATCACACAATTGACAGAGTGATTTATGTGGAAACCGAATGCGAGAAAAAACCACAGGGAAATGATAATCAATATTCTTATTATTCAAGGGAGAATTACAATATTCAGCACAGGCATACAACCATCCTCTCCTCTCATACACACAATCACCTCGATATTGTGTCTTTCTCTCACACACTCACTACACATTGTACTCTCACCCCTATGGGTATGCTCATATATATACATATCTCAAATAGTTAGACCAACTGATTATAATTAGATCCACCAGTTACACAATCTGTTCGTAAAAGAGTGCATGCATGCACATTCCTAATATAGTTGTATGCATGTATATGTGACTACACGGGAAATTCATTGGCATTTTTCCAACAGTAAGAAGTTTTTCCAACCTTTTCTAGTCAAAGTTCATATTAGAAAATGGAAATATGACCAATAGGAACTTCACCCAAGTTCCTATTACTTCAAAGTTCTTATCATTCAGAGTCTCTGCCAGTGATAATTCTAGGGAAATTTCCTAAACAAGAAGTTTGACCAAGGAACTATGAAGGAATTTTCACTGACAAACTATGACCATCTTTTTCCTTGATTGGTCAACATCCTTTCCCAAACATTGGTCCTATAGGTCAAAGTTCCTATTAGACAGAGTTAAAAGTCCCTTTATAGTCCCTTGGTCAATGTCCTGACCAAGAAGGACTCTAGCCAATGTTTGTTGATCAAAGTTCCTATTAGAAAAAGGAACGATGAATGACAAGAAACTTTCTGAGTTCTTATTATTTTTCCTTCATTCAAAATTCCTACTAGTCATACTTCTAAGGAACTTTCCTAACTATGAACTTTGACCAATAAACCATAAAGGAACTATGACCGATAATCTATGATCATCTTGTTCCTTCATCAATAAAAGTTTCTAATGGTCATAGTTTGAAGGAATTTGGTAACCAAGAACTTTGATCGAGAAAGGAACAAGGAACTATGACCAACAAGAACTTTGAAGAAGGAAATATGATTGGAAACTAATAGAAAATATCATTGAATATGAACTCTAATGAAGAAACTATGATCGAATATGATCCTCTTTTTCCATAATTGGTAAGATTTATTTTTATCCAGGAGGATATCGGTGGCCACCCACCTTATCCAATTGGCTCAAAACAATTTTTTGGCAACTTACTATTTTTAGCATTTTTTCAGTTCCTGAACTTTCAGGGCCATTTTGAGGGCCTAAATGACGTTTTTTCACAATCAGACACCTCAATGACTATCTTAGGCTCTTATTGATTCCCGTTAATGAAGATCCTCATCAATAAATTTACAACAAGCTATCATGCACCCTAAAGAGAGATCGTATGCAAAAGTTACGACCCTGAGAAGTTGATGTACTAAGTTACCCCAATGGGGCCCACATGACTTTTGGCGCTTCAACTCCTAGGATTAGGTTTTTGGATATCTAGGGTTTTTTCATTCATGCTCATTATAAAAATTCCTTTAGAGCCTTGTTGTACTCATCTTCTTGTGAATGAGTGTAGTTTTCACATCTCTTCTTAGAGATACACTGCCACCATTCTAGCAAGCTTGTTTTCCGTTTGCATTTTACATGTTTCAACATATTTATTATTTAATCGAAGTAAAGTTTTACTGTATCTCTGTTATTATTCACTGTGTCTCTTTGTTAACATTATAAATCTTTGGTTTCATTTCTTTCTTCTCATAAATACAGATCAGTGGTATCAGAGCGATCTGCTCCTTGTCGTTTTTTAATGCATGTCCCTGAAGTGGTTAGGGTATAGAGAATTGGGTCTCGAGCTTGTTTCTCTTGAGGAAAACTTCTATCACACTCCCAAGAAACTATCCATGGTGGGCGAAAATAAATATGACAGGATAGGAGATCCTTTCAAAATGTTACTCAAAGAATCCCTTAAGTGACATAGGAACGAGATTGTAAGGTAGCTATAGAGGTAGTGGGGGGGGCCAGAGGGCCCATAGTGATAATAGTGGAGGTCAT
>ML800410.1:595166-610558 GCA_009831015.1 Picea engelmannii
ATATATAACAACTAATGAAAGGGATAAGGAGAAAAAAAGAGATATTATATTTATTGCATGAAAAATGCTTTTTATGGACATGTGTAATTTACTTTATTTTCAATATGGAGTTGACATGTAGCATTTAAAAAAGTATTAATAAGAAAAAACATTTCAACATTAACCATAAATAAAATATTTCAATATCTATCTTAAGTAAAATAATTTTATATTACTTTTATATATAATTCCTTTGTGTTAATAAGGAATTGACATGTCGTACGCAAACAAAATCAATGGTTAAAAAATTACAATGGTGTGTTGGTCATTATGGGGGCTATGTGTAAGAGTTGAAACATGGGGCACGCACACACACACACAAAGAAGTAACATAGATCCATGTTAACTCTCCATATATCATGCATGGAGGATCAAGTCCTTGGAAGTGGAAACTTCTTTTAAATTAAGAAAACCTAAGGAAAGTGGTAAAAAAAAAAAAAAAAAAGCGAGGAAAGGTTTGCACTTCTGGGGATTTGATCCCTCTCCACACACCATACATATGAAGTTAAGATGGATCTACAATGGTACAAATAAAAAATATGATGTTGGTCATAATTCTAGGGAATTTCCTAATAAGGAACTATGACCAACAAAGGAAAACTAACTATGACTAACATGAACATTGATGAACGCAATGAATGATAACCAATAGGAACTATCACCCACTATGAAATCCAATGAAGTAACTATGACCAATTATGATATTTTTTTTAATTTCTTAGTGAGATTCTTTGTCGTGATGTTTGTCATCTCAATTATAGTTCTAGGGAAATTTCTTGATCACGAACTAGGACCAAGAAAACTCTGGCCATCAAATTTATTGTCGATTAGAGTTCATAGTCCTTGCATATCTCCTTGGCTAGAGCTATTGTTGGTCAAGAAGTCTAACCAATGTTTTTCAGAGAAACATTCACGGAAGTTCATGTTGGAAAAAGGGACTATGATCGACAAGAACTTAGACCAAGTTCATGTCCTTTCTACTTCATTCAGAGTTCTTATCAGTGAGAGTTCCTATTAGTGATAGTTCCAAGGAACTTTCCTAACTAGTTACTTTGAACAGGGAACTATGAAGGAATTATAACCAACAAACTATGATCCTCTTGACTATGAAATCTGACTAACAAAGGAATGAGGAACTATTATAAATAAGAATTTTGATAAAGAAATTGTGACCAATAAGAACTTTGATAAAGAAATTGTGACCAATAAGAACTTTGATGAATTAACTTTAACCAATAAGAACTCTAACATCACTCACAAAGGAACTTTGAAGTAAGGAATAAGAATAGGAACTCAATCAAAGTTCTTGTCAATTATTTCTCTTCCAGTGGGTCATAATTTTAGGGAAATTTCTTTACCATGAACTTTGACTATGACAGTGTGAAATATGACCAACATGAACTCTTAATAACAAAGGAACCATTCATGACATGTAATATGATTGATAGGAACTTTGACGAAGGAACTATGGCCATAAAAAAATATGACAAAGGAACTGTGAATGCCTAAGATATTGTAAGTTTTAAACATGTGAAGTAAAGCAATGCATATAGATTCTTAAGCAAAACTGAATTTAATCAATGGCTCATACACATAGTACACAGAGATTTATACAGGAAACCCTCAATCAAGGAAAACCTCTCTTATATTCATTATTTCGAATTTCACAATTCACCATACAATATATACAACTTTTTCAGGTATTTCGTAGATACCAAAACCCTAATCCCTTAATCTGGGATTAATTTATAAAACCGCTAAATATAGAAAAATCCGCTAAAAATAGCAAAAATCGCCCCAAAAAAAATCCTTTTCTTCCTTTATTGATTATAATTCCCATCCTGAAATTACTCATGTTAGTTGGAGTCCCTATCAATCATATTTCTAGGGAATATTCTTGACCAAGAACTATGACCAAGGAAACTTTGGCCAACAATTTTCTTATTGGTTCAAGTTCATGTTAGTTAGAATTTGTAATCCTTTCATAGTTCCCTAGTTAGAGTTCCTCACCAATAGGAACTATGACCAATGTTTTTCAATAATAGTTATTTTTGGAAAAAAACAACTATGACTTATAGGAACTTTGGTTGAGTCCCCGTTCCTATTACTTCAATGAGAGTTCCTATCAGTCATAGTTCCAAATTTTCTAGTCAAGAACTTTGACTAGAGAGATATGAAGGAATTGTGAATAGAAAACTATGATACTCTTGTTCCTTCATAAATCAAAGTTCTTGTCCCAACATTCATCCTAGTGGTCATAGTTCTAAGGAACTTCCTCACTAGGAAATCTAATCAATAAAGGAACAATGACCTATAACTGACAAGAACTTTGACGAAGGAAATTTGATCGATAGAAACTCCAATGAAGGTTTATGACCGACTATGAACTCTACCTAACATGAAATATATCTAATGAAATATCACTAACTACAATCTTGGTGTTCCTTTGTCCATCAAAGTTCTTTTCATGATTATATTTCGTCATTAAGAAACTATGAATAAATGATAGAGTTCCTATCTTGACTTTGCTTCATTGGTAAAATATGAAGGAATGTCAGAGCTCTTGTCCCAATGTTGGTCCTGTTAGTGAGAGTTCATGTCAATCATAATTGCATGAAATTTTCTAACTAGGAACTTTGAACAAAGATGGAGCAATCAACTATAGTCAACATGAAATTTGATGAAGAAACCATGACCAACGATTGATAGAGATTTTGACCGATAGGAATTTCTTTGATGAAGGAACTATGAACAATTTTGAATTGTTCTTGACCGTAGCTCTATTGAATGGAATATGGTTTAAAATGATCTTGTTGTTCTTTCATTAGTGAAAGTTCCTATCCTAACATTGGTAATGTCAATTGGAGCTTCTATTAGTCATAATTCCAGGGAACTTTCCTAGCATAGATTGTAAGTTTATGTTTGTTATAGTTCATGGTCCCTTCTTAGTTTCCTTGTTATAGTTCCTAACTAGTAAGTGTTGGTAAATGGAAGAAAAAATAGAGCATAAACAAAGCATAAATAGAGCATAAAACTGAGAACAGAAAACCAAACACAACACAATTGATATCACAGAATTGATAGAGTGATTTATGTGGAAACCCAATGTGGGAAAAAACCACGAGGAAATGATAATTGATATTCTTATTATTCAAGGGAGAATTACAATAGCCATCACATGAATACAACCATCCTCTCCTCTCATACACACAATCACCTCAGTATTGTGCCTTTCTCTCACACACTCACTACACATTGCACTCTCACCTCTATGGGCATGCTCATATATATAGTATCTCTCAAACAATTAGACTAACTAATTATAATTAGATCCACCAGTTACACAATCTGTTCACAAAAGAGTGCATGCATGCACACTCCTAATATAACTGCATGCATGTATATGTGACCGCATGGGAAATTCGATTGCATGTTTCCAACAATCTCCACCTTGACAACAATTTACCTAATATATCATGCCCTTAATTAATTCATCACCTTTTCTGCAAGCCAAGAGAATCCAAACACCATCACAACATCGCAACCTCTCTAACAATATTGTTACATGAACATGTATGCACGATTCACTCCAGCGTGGACCATTCTTCCTCCATTAGTAGCTTTGATCTAGCGACCAAATTTTTGAATCCTATGTACTCGGCTCACCTGATCTGATTTCCAACAATTGGATTTTGTTATCCTTCTCTCTTAGGTCCTTCAAATCTGCTCTTTGATAACACTTGTTGGGCAGCAAACAAAAAAACAAAGCATAAATAAAGCAGAAAACTGAGAACAACAAACCAAACACAACACAACAACAATCACACAATTGACAGAGTGATTTATGCGGAAACCCAATGCGAGAGAAAACCACAGGGAAATAATAATCAATATTCTTATTATTCAAGGGATAATTACAATATTCAGCACATGCATACAACCATCATCTCCTCTCATACACACAATCACCTCGGTATTGTGTCTTTCTCTCACACACTCACTACACATTATACTCTCACCTCTATGGGTATGCTCATATATATAGCATATCTCAAATAGTTAGACTAACTAATTATAATTAGATCCACCAGTTACACAATTTGTTCATAAAAGAGTGCATGCATGGACATTCCTAATATAGTTGTGTGCATGTATATGTGATTGCATGGGAAATTCATTTGCATTTTTCCAACAACAAGAAGTTTTTCCAACCTTTTCTAGTCAAAGTTCATGTTAGAAAATGGAACTATGACCAATAGGAACTTCACCCGGGTTCTTATTACTTCAAAGTTCTAATCATTCAGAGTCCCTTCCAGTGATAATTCTAGGGAAATTTCCTAAACAAGAATTTTGACCAAGGAACTATGAAGGAATTTTCACTGACAAACTATGACCATCTTTTTCCTTCATTGGTCAACATCCTTTCCTGAACATTGGTCCTATAGGTCAAAGTTCCTATTGGACAGAGTTAAAAGTCCCTTTATAGTCCCTTGGTCAATGTCCTGACCAACAAGGACTCTAACCAATGTTTGTTGATCAAAGTTCCTATTAGAAAAAGGAACGATGAACGACAAGAAGCTTTCTGAGTTCTTATTATTTTTCCTTCATTCAAAATTCCTACTAGTCATACTTCTAAGGAACTTTCCTAACTATGAACTTTGACCAATAAAACATAAAGAAAATATGACTGATAATCTATGATCATCTTGTTCCTTCATCAATCAAAGATTCTAATGGTCATAGTTTGAAGGAATTTGGTAACCAAGAACTTTGATCGAGAAAGGAACAAGGAACTATGACCAACAAGAACTTTGAAGAAGGAAATATGATTGGAAACTAATAGAAAATATCATTGAATATGAACTCTAATGAAGAAACTATGATCGAATATGATCCTCTTTTTCCATAATTGGTAAGATTTATTTTGATCCAGGAGGATATCAGTGGCCACCCACCTTGTCCAACTGGCTCAAAACATTTTTTTGGCAACTTACTATTTTTAGCATTTTTTCAGTTCCTGAACTTTCAGGGCCATTTTGAGGGCCTAAATGACGCTTTTTCACAATCAGACACCTCAATGACTATCTTAGGCTATTATTTACCCCCGTAAATGAAGATCCTCATAAATAAATTTACAACAAGCTATCATCCGCCCTAAATAGAGATCATATGCAAAAGTTACGACCCTGAGAAGTTGATGTAATAAGTTACCCCAATGGGGCCCACATGACTTTTGGTGCTTCATATCTTAGGATTAGGTTTTTGGATGTCTAGGGTTTTGTCATTCATGCTCATTATTAAAATTCCTTTAGAGCCTCATTGTACTCATCTTCTTGCGAATGAGCGTAGTTGTCACATCTCTTCTTAGAGATACACTGCCACCATTCTAGCAAGCTTGTTTTTAGTCTGTATTTTACAGTTTTCAACATATTTATTATTTAATAGAAGTAAAGTTTTACTGTATCTCTGTTATTTTTCACTGTGTATCTGTGTATACATTATAAATCTTTGGTTTCATCTCTTTCTTCTCATAAATACAGATCAGTGGTATCAGAGCAGTCTGCTCCTTGGCATTTTTTAATGAATGTCCCTGAAGTGGTTAGGGTATAGAGAATTGGGTCTCGAGCTTGTTTTTCTTGAGGAAAACTTCTCTCACATGCCCAAGAAACTATCCATGGCAGGTGAAAATAAATATGATGGGATAGGAGATCCTTTCAAAATGTTACTCGAAGAATCCCTTTAGTAGCAGAGGAACGAGATGATGGAAAACTTTGCACAAATCCTTCGACGATTTTCGACAAGTGATGCATCCACCTCAAGCGGAGGTGTCGGCCCCTTCAAGGTAAAGATCAATTTTGATATTCCTATATTTGAAGTTCAAATAGATGCGGATGCCATAGATAAATGGTTAAACCTTCTAGAAGGGTATTTTCTTTCCACAACTTTTTTGATAGAAAAAAGTTTAAATTTGAACTCCTTAAGGCCATCCCCCATGTCAAATATTGGTGGGAGACTTTCTATGAGAAAAAGGAAATAGAGGGTTCCACATTATTTGTAGTTTCACCCACTTGGGATTCCTTCAGGGATGTGATTAAAAAACAATACTACCCTGTTGGAAGTTATGACGACTTGTATACAAGATGGACCACATTGCGGTAGGAAAGAGACCAAACAATGCTAGATTTCACCAATGTCGTCCATAACTTGCGCACCAATATGGGTATCAAATATTATTAGAGAGATAACGTGCTCAAGTATCGCTACAATCTGCATAGATACATCCAAACAGAAATGGAGTTTTTGGACATCTCATCCTTGGACGCCTATCGTTATGTCGTCAAAATAGAGCAAAAGATTAAACAAAAGACGTGGTAGTTTGGGTCTAGGAACCCCTCACAACAGATGTAGAGAAAGGGAACCCATAACCTGTAGAACAAAGGAAAAAGAAAATATGGGAAACCTCAGGACAGACAGTCCAAGCCATAAGAAAATAAGGACAATGGGAATATGAAGAAAGATACCGAGAAGTGGTGCGACTTCTATGAGATCCCCTTGAATAAAACTATTGATTGTCGCTCAGAAACGTCATTGGTGGCTAAGCTAAAAGCCTCTGAATGAGATATGGTTTCCAAATATGATTAAGAACTAGAAAATAGGAGACAGATCATTGACTCAGAACCCAGTGCCACTGTTGTTACCACCGAGATCTAGCCCAGTGAACTTGATGAGCCAGTCTGCCAGAGGAAGGAGAGTGCCTCTTTCATTTATAGATGTGGGTGAAATACACTCTGATGAACTTCATCATTGATACAAGTAGTGAGAATAACCTCATCTCAGAAGAGGTCATCAAGCGATTGGCCATGCCGACAATGCTGCACCTACATCCATACACCATTGGATGGCTCCATCAAGGAAGCGATCTTCGCATCAGCCAACATTGTCATCTATCGTATGACATAAAGCCATTCAAAGATGAGGTATTGTGTGATTTTTCTCCCCTTGAAGTTTTTTATGTTCTTTTGGGCCGACCTTATTTATGGAAACGTCATGTTGTATATGAGTCTAGGCCTCGCAATGTTATTATTACTTTGGGAAAGAAATTGTACAGGATACTCAAGGTAGTCCCACCTAGTGCTATTTCCTTGATCTCTTGCAACCTAAGAAGGAAGGTCATTTATCAGACCAGGAAGTTTGTCTTCTTCATGATTCGCTTTCAAAGTGAGTAAAAGGTTGACGCCACTTCCATGGCCTCTGCGACCAACCTCTCCATGCAGTAGATGAAATTGGATAAGGTTGTGGAATAATACAAAGACATCTTCTCATCACCTACTAGGGTACCTATGCACTCTCAGGTCAAGCATCCCATCATTCTAATCCTTGGTGCACTGCTACCCAATGGGCTAGTCTATCGCCACTCTCTAGTAGAAAATGAGGAGATCAGGCATTAGATCCAAGAACTTCTCTAGAAGGGGCATATACGACCCAATTCATCACCTTGTGGAATCTAAATTGTGCTGGTGCAAAATAAAGATGGGACCTGATGACTCTGCATTGATTATCAGGCCCTAAATAAAATCACAGTCAGAAACTAGTACCTGATTAAATGAATCAATGATCTCCTTGATCATCGCAAGGGAGCCAAATACTTTAGTAAGATTGATCTGAGTTTGGCTATCATCAGGTCCCAATAAAACATACAGATGTATGGAAAAATGCGTTAAAGTGAAAAGAAGGTATTTTTGAATGGTTGGTCATGCCCTTTGGTTTGAAAAATGCCCCAACAACTTTCATGAAGATGATGGATGATATATTTCGGTCTTTCACTAATTATTTTATGGTTGTGTATCTAGATGACATCCTCATATACAACAAGACTTGGGAAGAACACTTGCCGCATATTTAATAGGTTATACACACTCTTCGGCAACAAAAGCTATATGCCAGCTTGGAAAAATGATCCTTCGACATGGACAAGGTCTAGTACCTAGGATACATTGTTGATGCACACGGTGTGCATGTTGGTCCAACCAAGATCCAAGTCATTTGTTACTGGCTAACCCCAACCATGCTCACTGAGCTTTAGAACTTCTTAGGCCTTACCAATTTCTATCGCAGGTTCGTGTTTGGATTCTCACATATTGCGTGGGCCCTCAGCCAAGTAACAAGGGGTGGTAGTAAGGAAAAATTTGTGTGGGGTCTATCCCAATAGAAAGAATTCAGTGATATGAAGAAACGCTTTTGATTAGTTCCAGTGCTTTCATTACCTGACCTGCAACAATCCTTCGAAATCGAAATAGATGATTCATACTATGTTGTGGGCATAGTCCTCACTTAGCATGGCTACCCCGTGGCCTATCATAGTGAGACACTATCAGATGTTGTTTGTAAGTACCCTATTTATAACAAATAAATGTAATCCAATGTGAAAGCATGCTGTGAGTAGAGTAATTACATTCTTGAGAAGGACACAATCATCCAAAATGATCATACATCATTGTAGTTCATGCAGACAGAAGGAAAATTTCAGAATTACCTCCATCAGAAGTGGTCCACATATTTGCAACAATTCCACCTCAACATCAAGTATAGAACATGAAGTACCAACCGATTAATTTATTTCCTCAACCAACCTTGAGTCACGACACTCACCATAATTTTATACTATTGCAATCACGAGACCTATAGATGGCCCCGCCTCTATGAGACAGATCCTGACTTCTTCAACACCTACCAGATGTTGGGTGCAAACAAAATTGTCACTAATTTCCATATTCAGAATGAGATGTTGTGTCATATGGGCCATATCTACATTCCATCAAGTGAGAAAGCGAACTTGATTTTGGAATCCCACTACATTCGGGTGGCAGGACACTTCGACGTGGAAAATAAAGTGGAATTGTTGCAACGACGTTTCTATTGGTTGAAACTTTGACAGGATATCAACAAGCATATCCGGTCCTACACTACTTGCGCTATTTCCAAACTGGCCACTAAGAAGTAAGGCCTGTACACTCCTCTGACTACTCCTGACAGGACCTGGGAATCCATCTCAATGGAATACATGTTGGTCCTTCCATCCACCAAGCAAGGAAATGACTGTGTTTTTGTGGTTGTTGATCACTTTTCCAAGATGATGATTATGGCCTCCTACAAGAAGAACCTCATAGCAGAGGCCACTGTCAATATCTTCTTTGAATGAGTGTGGGTACACTTTGGTATCCTACAAACCATTATCTCATATCGAGACATCCGGTTCCTCAACACATTTTGGTCAAGCCTCTGGTCACTACTGGACACCAAGCTCACCAATTCCACTGCCTTCCATTCCCAAATGGATGGCCAAGCCGAGTTCATCAATCGAATGATCATGCACATCCTATTCATGTACAATTCCAAACACCCTCTCACATGGGATGGGATTATTCTCTATCATCAACATAGCTACAAAAGAATCATACATATCTCAACCGAACACTACCCCTTTCAGGTGGGGTTGGGGTTTCAACCATTAGGTCCCATGGATGTTGCAAGGTAGACACATCACGTGATCCAAATGAAGCTGACAAAGCCACCTAGTTCATTAAGAGAATGCATCACATCCAACAATAGGTCCAGTAAATTTTACATAAGTCCAATTCCATATACAAGTAGTTCCATGATCAACACCGAGTGCCACACCAGTTTCGGGTGGGCAACAAAGTTTTGTTGCACTTGTAGAAAGAATTATTTATAGGGCCTCATTGAAATATTTGTCCACTCTATTATGGACCTTACCCCATCACCAAGGATGTGGGTAAAAGTTATTTTGAGCTCAACATTCCCCCCTTCCTTGGCTTGCACCCAGTTTTCAATGTGGACCTCCTTCGACCTTATTTTCCACCATTATTGGACACCTCGAAGATAGAAGAACAATTGACACCAAAATATCTCAACCCTAACTGCATGGAATAGGAATAAAATAATCATATCATGGACACACATATCAAGGGCACTCTCCAACAGAGGATCCAACTTTATCGGGTTGTCAAACAAGGGCAACTCCTACACCAAGGAAAGTTGCTCACCCGAAGCCAAATTAAGAAGAAATTTCCTCATCTGATGGGGCCATTCAACACAATGGATACCATTGCTTCCTAATAAGGGAGTATTGATCCAAGAGGATATCGGTGTCCACACACCTTGTCCAACTGGCTCAAAACAATTTTTTGGCAACTAACTATTTTTAGCAGTTTTTCTGTTCCTGAACTTCTGGGGCCATTTTGAGGGCCTAAACGAAGCTTTTTCATGATCAGGAACCTCAATGATAGCCAAAGGATTTGATTGATCCCCTTAAATGAATATCCTCGTCAATACCTTTCAAACTAGCTATTGTGTGCCCTAAATATATATCATATGCAAAAGTTACGACCCCGAGAAGTTGATGTACTAACTTACCCCAACGGGGCCCACATGAATTTTGGTGCTTCATATCCTAGGGTTAGGTTTTTGGATGTATAGGGTTTTGGAATTCATGTGTTTTTTTTAAAGGCCTTCAAAGCCTCATTGTACTCATATTCTTGCGAATGAGCATAGTCATCACATCTCTTCTCAGAGATAAGCTGCCACCATTCTACCAAACTTGTTTTCAATCTGCATTTTATAGTTTTCAACATATTTCTTATTTAATAGAAGTCAAGTTTTACTGTATCTCTGTTATTGTTCACTGTGTCTTTGTGTTAAAATTATAAATCCATGGTTTCGTTTTGTTCTACTCATAAATATAGATCATCTTTTCCTTATGTTGGTAATGTCAGTTTGAGCTCCTATCAGTCATAGTTCTAGGAAACTTTCATGATCAGGAAGTATTAACAAGAAAAATTTGGACAATAAAGGAACAAGGACTTGTGACTGATAGGAACTTTGATGAAGGAAACCATTGGTAATAGATATAAACTATCATTGACTATGGAAACTAAAAAAATAACTATGATTGACTATGATTAACGTGTTCCTTCATACTCGATAAGAGTACTTATTTTAATTTTTGTCATGTTAGTCAGAGTTTCTATAAGTGATAGTTCCAAGGAAATTTCCTAACTAGGGATTATGTCCAAGAAAAATACGGCTGCCAAAGTTCCTTATTTTCATAGTTCATAGTCCCTTCATAGCCCCCTAGACAAAGTTAAACAACATGAACTTTGACCAAAATTTGTCAATTAAAAGTTGGTTAGAGTTTATATTGGAAAAAAGGAACTATGACCAAGTTTGTGTCCTTATTCCTTCTTTGATATTTCCTGTTGGTGATATTTTTAGGGAACTGTATTAAACAAGATCTTTGACCAAGGAACTATGATTGATGAACTATGATCCTCTTATTCCTTCATCAATCAAAGGATAAGGGTTAATGTAGGCTTTTAATCTAAATTAATAGACTATTATTTTGTGAATCCATGTCTTCATCATTATTCCAACTTTTGAATGGTGGAAGGTTGTTATCACTGAAATTTTGTCCGTGACATTTCACGCAAATGGTTATAGAAATACAAAAATGCCAACAAGAATTAGTTCACCTGCAGCACTAAAATGAATGTCAAAAGGAAAAAATTATACAATTGGGAAAAATTGACATGCACAAACTCACTAAAGGAAGCACACGCACATTGCACAGGCCAACAAAGCCCTCAGAGCTCACAATGTGCCAAATGCACGACTGTGTATGAGAAAATCTGCAAACTCCTGTGAATGTCGCATTTATGGTTCGTTTTGCCCCCCCAACCACTTATGGACCAACTCCCAACCTGATTTGACCTCCATATCTGAGCGAAATTCGAATGTGGGGTTGGTCAAGAACCAAAGGGTTCCCTAAAAGGCCCCTTGTTCACACCAAGAACCAATTATATTTTTCCTTGAAAAAATGCTATAAATGAAAGCCATGGGTGCCCTAAGAAATCGAGATCTTCATAGTATTGTTATGCTGCCTCAATTATCCTTTGAGAATCCTCTTTTCTCCTTGGAGTATTCAAGCATCATTGCAATTGGCCATTCCACTCACCTCTTGAGGGAATAGGCATTGCTTTTCTTCATCATTTGCCATTTTTCTTCCATTGTAAGAAGAGCTCTCCATTAGAGAACTCAAGATCCCTCCCAAGGAGGAAGAGGGGACTCATAAGTCCTCATTTTTCTCTACGGTGTTTTTCCAACTAATATAATTATCCATATGTTGAATTATCTTAGTCATTTGTTGATTGTTTATGGTTCTAAAGTTTCTTATGCATTATAGTTTTTATTTCCTTAGTTGTTTTAGTTTGTTTATTTGTTTATTACATGTGTTTGGCTTGTTTAACCCACTCACGAACTTCTGTCTTGTCTAGCAGGCCCAACTAGGCATGCAAGTGCCATTGTTTTGCTCACCCAAGTGAATAAATGGGCACAACAGATTGGCGACCATACCGAGGATAAGGTATAGAATTCCACCATATTTGGGATTAGAAAGAACTTCTTTTAATAAATTTGTCTTTCAGGTACCAAAACCGTCCCAACCTTACCTGTCAAAACAAAAATTCTGAGTTAGAGGAGGAGAATTTCACTCAGAGATTTTTCCATTGACATGTATCAGAAAGTGCACGGATATCCCATCACATAGATGCGCACTTAATGCATTGTGCACCCCATAGGATTCTTTTATCTGTGCATTCTGCACACAGTGCGTCCACTACGCACCTGTCATAATTGTAACCCACAAACATATCCAAATTTTCAAAATTGTAAGGGTTTTGTGATGATTTGAGGGCTCCTAGGCTTCACATTCTTTTTTTCATGCAATTTGTAATGCCCATGTGTTGGCCCTTGGTTATGGAAGAAAGAGGATATCAAGGAAGAAAGGAAAAATATGAACTGTGCAGAAGGCACATTGACTGATATTGGGTCGAAGTGGTTAAATAAGAAGAAAAGAAGGAGCGAAGTAAGGGAAAGCTAGTTGTTGAACGAGAATATTGAGGATGAAAAATCAACAAGGAAGATAGATCATGGACAACTCAACAAGCAGAAGAAGACGTCAACAAGTGCTTTGGAGAACATCTCGGGAAAGTAGGAATGACAGGCTGGCCAAGCCCTAAAATCGCAGGTCAAGTTGACCTAAGGTTTTGGTATCTAGGGTTTTGACACCTATATGTTTGTCATTGTAATGTATAAATAAAGGTATAGAGGACCTGGGATGGTTTGGTCGTTGGTTATTCATTGTCCATTTGAAGAGATTTCATCAGTGTTAGTTGTTGATAGTTGTGATTGTTGTGTGGAGAGAAATAAAGAGTTTGTATTGTAAGATCTTCAGCTGGGTGCGAAGATCAACCCTGTAGCTAGTTGTGCAGGGAGGAGAGAAAGAGAGAGAGATCTGCAAGCTAAGTGCGTAGATAGAACTTTATGTTTTCACCTAATATCAAGAAACACAATTATGTGGATGTAGCCCTAGGGAGAGGTTGAACCACGTATATCTTGTTGTTATGTGTGATTGATGCTATGTTATTTTTCTTTAATTTATTCTGTTAGATCTGAGACATAGCTCGAGCAGTAGGCCTAAAGGAGATAAAGAATAACTAGATCTTTGTGTTGGCAAATTCAGTTAACAGACAACAAATCAACGCATACTTGTCATTGATTGCAAGTACAGTTGTGGTTGCAGTGATGACAATAGAAATGAATAGCAGCACAGCAATAATCGGGAGGAGAAGAGTCAGTGATCGTTGGATCCCATTAAAATTTTCTGAAAGGCCGACAACTGTCAGATCTGTAGAAGCTGCGAGAGAGATAAGCCATCGGAGAATCGGGGATCGGGACTTTGAAATGTCCAATTCACTCGACAACAAAAACCCCGAAATCGCGATATGCGATTTCTCGATTTGATCGCAGCCGTTAAAGCAAGCTTGAGATATGGACCATTGATTTTGCTCATCAGAGAATCAAAAATCGGAGTTTCACGAGTCTCGTGAACAATGACAACGAAAACCTCGAAATCGCGATATGCGATTTCGCGATGTAATCACAACCGTTGAATCCAAAATGCATCTGGACCATTGATTTTATCCATCAGAGTTTCGGGGATCGGGACTTTGAAATGTCCAATCCACTTGACATCAAGAACCTCGAAATCGCGAAATGCGATTTCGCGATTTAATCGCAGCCGTTGAATCCAGAAATGACAAGGACCGTTGATCTGATCCTTCATCGGAGTTTCGGGGATCGAGATTTCAATATGCAAAGAATCGAGGGAAACAAGAATTCTGATTTTGCGATGAGTGAATTCCCAACGTAATAGCAACCGCCAGATCTAAATATAATCTGGATCGTTGATCTCTTTACTACACGGAATTTCGGGGATCGGGGTTTTGTATTGACAAGAACTTAGAACATCAGATATCGCGAAATCACGATATGTGATTTCCCGATATGGCATATAGCCTGTGGGCCACCCAGGAGTCATTGGAGGACAGGTGTAAGGAGTACAGAGGAAGTCGGGGAACGACATATCATGGGTCCAAGGGGCGTATGTGCATTGTCATCGAAAACCCTGAAACCCCGATGAGAGGTATGGTGGCGGTCACGTGATAGCTGGTCACATGGACCATTGTGTAGCCAGAAGGGGCTAAATCTTGGTAAAGGAGCACATCAGGGATTGGAGAATCGGGGGTTCCGAGTACATGTACATCTCGACACTGAGAATGCCGAAATCGCGATGAGTGAAATCGCAATGAGATCTGAACCATTGGATCAAATAATGATCGGAGGGCTGCTGGTATTTCTCATACATTAACGCTTCAGTTATGAATCCGTTAAGAGAAACAGACTGATCATGACAAATCAGTTAGCGTTTGATTTTCCAAGATAGATGTCCTTGTATTACCTATTGGAAGGGGAAGTGGAATCGTCAAGGAATCGTGTATAAAAGAAAATGAGCGAGACTGAATTGAGTTGGCTGTTCTGGATAGAAAAAGAACGAAACAGTAAGAAAGGAGAAAGGAGAAGATGCTGAGAATGAAATTTAATGACAGGCAGAGCAGAAGAAGAGCTGAATGACAGAAGAATATGATGCAAAGCAGACCTGTTGAAGAAGAGAAGAATTGCAGAACAATTTGTTGAAGATCAGGTACCGAGAAAGACTGGTAAGAATTATTTGAATAGTTGTCTGTGTATTCATTATTTAATATTCAAGGGTGGTTGGGAGGTGCTCGAGAGAACTGTTGTCCTCAGAAGTTCAAGTGGGTGCTTGAACACAGGAAGTTGTAGCTTCCATCTGGTTGCAACCAGAGAAACAAGGGTGGCAGGGTGGTGCTAGGGAGAACAGGTGTTCTCTGTTATGCAGGTTGGAGCCTGTGTAACTG
>ML800410.1:616392-639547 GCA_009831015.1 Picea engelmannii
ATATAATGCAAGCTGTTGGAATGGTAGGTCAGTTTCAGTCTGCTCCTAAACAAAGTCACTTGGTAGCTGTCAAAAGAATATTCAAATATCTGAAGGGAACAATGACATATGGACTGTGGTACCCTAGAAATCAGAATTTCCAGCTGATTGCTTATTCAGATGCTGACTGGGCAAACTGTGTTGATGAGAGAAAAAGCACCAGTGGAGGAGCATTCTTTTTGGGTGAATCATTAGTTGCATGGCTTAGTAAGAAGCAGGGATCTATTTCATTATCCACTACAGAGGCAGAATACATTGTTGCTACTACTTGCTGCACACAGATCTTATGGATGATACAAACTCTTGCAGATTTGAAGGTAACCTACACTGATCCTATTCCAATTCATTGTGATAACACTAGTGCCATAAGTGTCTCCAAGAATCCTGTTCTTCATTCCAAAACTAAGCATATTCCTATAAAGTATCATTTTCTCAGAGAAGAAGTATCAAACATAATTGTTCAACTGAACTATATACCCTCTACAGAACAAATTGTTGATATTTTCACTAAACCATTAGCTGCGACCCCTTTTGGATATGTTCATCAAAAGCTGGGGGTTACAAACTCTTGTGTCTAATATGTGCACCTAGTCAGGGGGAGTGCTTATTGAATATCCTGTGAACTTCCTAAATGCTTATAGATGACAGGGGGAGTATGTTCTGCAACAAGATCAGTGGAAGAATGTTTCTTCTTTGACATTGATGTCAAAGGGGGAGAAAGGAGTCGAGTTCGAAATGTTTCGGGAACAGATTCGAGCCTGATTCGCCAAATGCAGAGGAGAGTCTGAATGGCCGAATGCAGAGGAGAGTTGAGTTTGAATGCAAGTGTTTCCATCAATGCCAAAGGGGGAGATTGTTGGCAAATTCAGTTAACAGACAACAAATCAGCGTATACTTGTCATTGATGGCAAGTACAGTTGTGGTTGCAGTGATGACAATAGCAATGAATAGCAGCGCAACAATAATCAGGAGGAGAAGAGTCAGTGATCGTTGGATCCCATTCAAATTTTCTGAAAGGCCGACAGATGTCAGATCTGTAGAAGCTGCGAGAGAGATAAGCCATCGGAGAATCGGGGATTGGGACTTTGAAATGTCCAATTCACTCGACAACAAAAACCCCGAAATCACGATATGCGATTTCGCGATTTGATCACAGCCGTTAAAGAAAGCTTGAGATATGGACGGTTGATTTTTCTCATCGGAGAATCGGGAATCGGAGTTTCACGAGTCTCATGAACAATGACAACGAAAACCCTGAAATTGCGATATGCGATTTCGTGATGTAATCACAACCGTTGAATCCAAAATGCATATGGACCTTTGATTTTATCCATCGGAGTTTCGGGGATCGGGACTTTGAAATGTCCAATCCACTTGACATCAAGAACCCCGAAATCGCGAAATGCGATTTCGTAATTTAATCGCAGCCGTTGAATCCAGAAATGACCAGGACCGTTGATCTGATCCTTCATCGGAGTTTCGAGGATCGGGATTTCAATATGCAAAGAATCGAGGGTAACAAGAATTCTTATTTTGCGATGAGTGAATTCCCGACATAATAGCAACCATCAGATCTAAATATAATCTGGATCGTTGATCTCTTTACTACATGAAATTTCAGGGATCAGGGTTTTGTATTGACAAGAACTTAGAACATCAGATATCGCGAAATCGTGATATGCGATTTCCCGATATGGCATATAGCCTGTGGGCCACCCAGGAGTCATTGGAGGACAGGTGTAAGGAGTACAGAGGAAGTCGGGGAACGACATATCGTGGGTCCAAGGGGCGTATGCGCATTGTCATCAAAAACCCCGAAACCCCAACGAGAGGTATGGTGGCGGTCATGTGATAGCTGGTCACATGGACCATTGTGTAGCCAGAAGGGGCTAAAGCTCGGGAAAGGAGCACATCGGGGATCGGAGAATCGGGGATTCCGAGTACATGTACATCTCGAAACTGAGAATGCCAAAATCGCGATGAGTGAAATCCCGATGGGATCTGAACCGTTGGATCAAATAATGATCAGAGGGCTGCTGGTCTTTCTCATACATTAACGCTTTAGTTATGAATCCGTTAAGAGAAACATACTGATCATGACAAATCAGTTAGTGTTTCAGTTGCCAAGACAGATGTCCTTGTATTACCTATTGGAAGGGGAAGTGGAATTGTCAAGGAATCGTGTATAAAAGAAAATAAGCGAGACTGAATTGAGTTGGTTGTTCTGGATGGAAAAAGAACGAAACAGTAAGAAAGGAGAAAGGAGAAGATATTGAGCATGAAATTTAATGACAGACAGAGAAGAAGAAGAGCTGAATGACAGAAGAATATGATGCAGAGCAGACCTGTTGAAGAAGAGAAGAATTGCAGAACAGTTTGTTGAAGATCAGGTACCGAGAAAGACTGGTAAGAATTATCTGAATAGTTGTCTATGTATTCATTATTTAATATTCAAGGGTGGTTGGGAGGTGCTCGGGAGGACTGTTGTCCTCAGAAGTTCAAGTGGGTGCTTGAACACAGGAAGTTGTAGCTTCCATCTGGTTGCAGCTAGAGAAACAAGGGTGGCAGGGTGGTGTTAGGGAGAACAGGTGTTCTCTGTTATGCAGGTAGGAGCCTGTGTAACTGGAAGTTGGTGCTTCCATCCAGTTGGTGCTGGAACATTCAGGAAGTTGGTGCTTCCATCCAGTTGGTGCTGGAATACTCAGGGAGTTGGTGCTTCCTTCTAGTGGGTGCTAGAGAAACCAGAGAGTTGGAGCTCTCAAACAAGTTGTAGCTTGTAAGACAGAGGTAGCAGCCTCACATTGAGTTGGTGCTCAATTGTAAATGATGTACAGAACTGCAAAAGACTGCCTATCATTTCGAAGAAGAAGAGGTTTTCTCCCTTTATGGAATTCCTCGTGAAAATCTGTCTCTGTGTGTACTTCATGTGTGACTGATGGTTTTTACTTTTACTGTTCATATGTTGTACATTGTTGATGACCACATGAAAAAAGATTAATAATGTTTTAATAACTATAAAATTGTTTAAGCTTATATACAACTGAGTCACCCCCCCCTCTTAGTTGTTTTAGTATTTCCAACACTCTGTGTGTTGTTCCTTTTAATCCACTTACATTTCTTTTGGTTGTAGACACCTATGTCCTGCAACCCCCTATCACTACTTCGGGTGACATTGCATATTCTCTGCAAGTGTTGCCGAAAGGGCCAGTAGTTAGGGCTTGTTGGTGCAATGTTAGAGTTGAACCTTGAGTCTACCCCTATGCCAACAAATGGTTCTGTTGCCAGGACCGAAATATTCTTAAGGGAATGTCAAGGTGGTTTCCATCAAAGACAAAGATTGAGAAGTGGATAGAAGAACAAGAAAAGGACTTCACTGAGGGTCAGAATAAGAACCCTAATCTTAGCAGAGAGGATTGGTTAGGAAGGTATATAATTATTGATATACATGAGATTTTATTTGGAGGAATTCATAAAGAACTATACGAGTGGTTAGACAGACTAGCAGATACCTAGTTTGAGATCAGATTTAGACTACCTATGGTTTGGACATCGACGTTGATCACGAAGGTCAAGAGAGTTGATAACACCATGTCAAGAGCAGTAGATGACTGGTTTGATAGCACTATTGGAGGGTACATTACTGAGTTTTCTATTGATAGAGTAGATTCATATAGCCAAGCAGAGAGGTATTTCTTTAAAGAACCTAGAGGAAAATTTTTACACTTTTTGAAGCTAAAGATCAAGATGTTATTGCATGAGAAGAACATCTTGAAGATACAATAATTGATCGGATTGAAGAGATAATGTTCAAAAACTTAGACAATGATAGTGACATAGAGGTGGGACATACGCGCAATGAGATAACCTTTAGAGAGGTTCCTCTAGTAAACATGTTTGAGAAGAGCCACAAACCACTAGCACAAGATGAAGGGTTCTACAATGGAGAAGAAGAAGAGTTATTGAATACTGAAGAAACTCACCGAGAAGAGTCATAAACTTTAGGAACTACGTTGACTGTTGAAGTAAGTACTATTAATCCTCCTATTATTTTAGTAGCGTTGAGTAACCAGAGTAGTCAAAGTTACCTTTGCACTTAGAGAACTGTTACAAACAGTTCAGTACATACTTAGTCAAGAAACCTAGGAAGATCTATGGCAGATGAAATGAGGCTACTTATATTTAGAGGAGATGGATCTGAAGAACCTGATCAAAACTGGTTCTTATGCGAGGCGGTATGGAGTATTAAGAAATTTAATGATGAAGCAGTTAAGAGAGCTCAATTTGGTAATACCTTGAGAGACCTCACACTAAGCTGATACATGAATTTTGTTAACAGAGTTGCACAACCTAAACCGCTAAATGAGATCAAGACTGCGTTGAGTGTAGAATTCAAGAAACCCAAGTCCAAGTCATAATGCATTACATAACTGAAATAAATCAAGCAAAAAGTAGCTGAACCTATTTGGGAGTTTGATTAGAGGTTTAAGAACTTAAGAGGCCGATTGATTTTTTAGACCCCAACTGAGAAGAACAAGGAATGGTTCATTGTTTCCCTCCTACCACACATTAGAGTTCCTCTTATGCAATAGAAGGTTGCTTCACAGGCTGAGGCGTTGGAGATCGCCACGAAACTATGTTCAACCCTTATGGGAGAATCTAGCTCAGGTTTGAGTCAAATTTTGAGTTAACTAACTAACGTATCTCTGCAGGTCGAAGATATGAAGAAATACAAGTGAAAATATAAAAGAGACAAGATCTGGTTTATTAGATGCAAATCAGAAGGCCACGATAAGGAGCACTATCCCCTATTTCATGAGTACTTGGCCTTTGGGGCTCTAATCTCTTTGAAGCAGGTTACTCTACCTTGGCGCGAGGTATGTAGAAATAGACATCACCCTAGTGAATGTTATTACATGAAAAAATATTTCCATACACCTACAAACCTTTACTGCATGTTTTGTAAATATGTGAGGCACAATGAGAAACACTGTAGGGCTTATGACCTCTTGCATGAAAGATCAAGAGATACATATAGGATTCAAGGACAAGTACAACAGGAAGGAAATTCTATGCAGTTTTTCTCTCCAGGAAGAGGAAACCTTAACCCTCGCGGTGGATTCAGAGGAAGAGGACGAGGAGGAGGCATGGGTCGAGGTCGAGGTCAGATCATTTTTTATAACTATGCATAGCCAGGTCACTTGGCAAGGGACTGTCAGAACCCTTGTACCACTTGCATCTACTACAACTCATTTGAACATGTCATTGAAGATTTCCCTATGCTATTAGACAATCTTCAGGAGAGATGATGAGGAAACCAACAAGTACAAATAATCTCAGTAGAACCTCACAGAGAGGATCCTAGAGTCATTGTTATCACTAGAGGAGGTGTTTTTACAGGAGAATACAGAGTGACCCCAGAAAAGACTACAGAAGGATCAAGGGTCAAAAGAGTTGCAGAGAAGACACGAGTGTTTGATCTAAGGGAAGAAAAACAAACATTTGAAGAGGCAAGAAAAGAATTTGGAAGAGATCAGTCTTCTTCATCAAAGACACAACCAGAAGTGAGAGAATGTGAAATGACTTTGGAATTTGATCATTCTGCATCATCTGGAGAAGGAAAAGAGGTAAGCAATCTTATGGAATTTTTAAGTACTTTCATTAATCTGATTAAGGATGAAAGAGTTGTACAAGAACTACACAATTTGATCAAACAATATGAGATAGGTAGGATAGATCCTCTACTAAATAAAGCAGTACACCAAGTATCCAAAAAGAGAAGGACAAATAAGGAACTACACCTTAATGCTCAGATTGGGGATTATGACATAGATTATGAGGTCCTCGACTTAGGATCAAAATTCAATGTTATGACGAAGCAGACCTTGGCACTGATGGTAAAACCTAAGTTAATTTATTCCCCTATTTGGCTTAGGATGGCTAATCAGTAGTTAGTAAGCCCCTTTGGGAGACAAGAGCATGTCCCTATGGACATTGACGGGGTAAGGATATTTTTGGATTTTGAGGTGATTGAGATAGTTGTTGATAGTTGTCCTTATCTTGCATTATTAGGAATTAACTGGGATTTCAACAATTCCACTGTTGTTGAATTAAAAAAAATAAGAATGAAATTCAAAGGTGATGGCCTTAGGGTCATTGCACCTCTAGATCTTGATGAAGGTCGCATATACACAGAACCCATCAGAGAAGAAGACAATGCTTATGAACTAGAGAACATATATAAATTGACAGGAAGACAACATGATTACATTAATCCTACAACAGATGGGAACTTAAGTTGGAGAAGTGATAGTACATGCTCATCAGATTCGAAAGAAGAACTAGAGAACTGGAAGAACAAAATGTATGAAATTTCTATGAGAAGGTGTGCTAGATTGACTAGGGAAGTTTGCTGGATTGGCACAGAAGTAATAAATTTTCCCACATTTGATGGTTTAAATCATTTATAAAAATTCTTATCATAATTTGAAGAAATTGTACTAGTACAATAGCCACTGTTGGCACCAGATGAAGCTTTAAAATAAATGCTAGCAAGATGGTGGGGAACACATAAGAAGAACATCGTGGACTGGGTGCAATGTCACACTTTGATGACAATGCTCTTTTCAGAAAAAGCCAAAGGGTGCGAAGGTCGATACATGTGTGAGAGTTTCTCGAAGGACCATGTGAGAAGTTGTGAGGAGACCTAGAGAAACATCCCTCAAGATCAGTGGGTGAATAAATCCATCAACACTTTGGAAACAATGCCTATTAATTGGTATCTTCAAGCAGAACTGTGCCTCACCACCTTAGATTGGTATGGTATGACTCAGAACTTTGTAGCTACATTTTTATTTGAAAGTCAATACCTCTTAGTAGATCAATATTTACAAGTTGTAAGACAAAAATTCTTTGAGTAGGCACCTAACCTCCCTTTGGATCAAGAATAAGATGAATGGACTGCACCACTTCAGAAATTGCAAGGTTGTTACAATATCAATGCTGATGAAGATGATGATCCTAGGAATGTGAACATTGCAGAGACAGAAGGACAAAGAGACGTAGAAGGATCAGGAGTCGAACTACCTTTTATTGGACAACCAATCAAAATCAAGAAAGTTAATATTGGAATAGAGCAAGCACCTAAGCTCTCAAACATTGGATATTATTGGGATGATGCCGCTATTGACAAGATCATAGAAATAGTACATGAGTACTAGGATTTGTTTCCAACCAAGTTTACCAACATGAAGGACATTAAAGGGCCCATGGGAGAGATGAACATCCCCTTGAAACCATATGCAAGGAGAGTCAAGAAGAGACCTTACAAACTGAGTCCAAAATATAAGAAGAAAGTCAAGATTGAATTAGACAGAATGTTGGAAGCAGGAATCATAGAACCTGTTGAAGAGTCAGAATGGATTAGCCCTATGGTGGTCCAAGATAACAAGATAGGAGAGATCAGAATTTGTGTAGACTTGAGGAAACTGAATGATGCATGTCTACATGATCCATTCCCTACACTGTTTACTAACGAAGTGTTGGATAATGTGGGAGGATAGGAAGTTTATTCCTTCACATATGGATTTTCAGGTTATTTCCAGATCATGATTGCTAAGGAAGATAACCATAAGACCACATTTGCAACAAAATGGGGATCCTACTAGTACACAGTGATGCCTTTCGTACTGAAGAATGCACCAATCATGTTTTCTAGGGTGGTGTTCGAAGAATTCAAGGAATTTTTACATAAATTTCTGGAAGCATATTTTGATTATTGGACTGTTTTTAGCTTATTGCAAAATCATATTGAATGTTTAAGACTAATGTTGGATAAGTGCATGTAATGTCAGATTTCTCTAAACATGAAGAAGCACATCTTCTTTTCACCCTTTGAAGTGTTGCTAGGCCATATTGTGTGTAAGAAGGGGTTGCTGGTAGATCCTTCCAAGATTGCCATCATTTTTTATCTACCCCCTCCTGCTTTAGTAAGATAGTTGCGCACTATGCTAGGACATACAGGATACTATAGAAAGTTCATCAAGGGATATGCATATATAACAACACCTATGGAGAAGTTATTAAAGAAATATTGTCAGTTCCAATGGTCATAGGAATGCCAACATAGCTTTGACACACTGAAAGAGAAAATGGTCACTGCACCCATTCTGGTTTTCCCAGATTGGAGTAAGGAATTACATGTGCACATCGATGCATCATATATTACATTAGGAGTAGTGTTAGAACAACCAGGAGTAGGAGATATTGACCATCCATTAGCCTTTGCTATAAGGAAGCTATATACATCTGAGATAAATTACACTACCACTAAGAGACAAGGTTTAGCCATTGTGTATGCATTGCAGAATTTTCATCACTACTTGTTGGGAGGACACTTTAAGATGTTCACTGATCACTCTGCATTGAAATACCTAGTCAACAAGATAGTGTTGGGTGGAAGAATATGCAGATGGCTAATGTTATTGTAGGAATATGATTTTGAGATTGTGGTCAAGCCAGGAAGAATGAAAAAGGGTCATGACCACTTGTCTAGGTTAGAACATGGAGAGGAACCTACTAGTTTGGAGGATACACTACTAGATGCACAGTTGTTTTCCATCAGAAAATTTGATGATCACTTCCCCGAGATAGTTTAGTTCTTGTCAACATGAATGGCACCTCGCAAATATACAACCATTAAGAAGAAATAGTTGGTAGTTTGTGCTTCATATTTTTCACTTATAGATGGACAGCTATATAAGGTGGGACCTGATGAGATATTGAGAAGATGAGTTTTGGAGGTAGAAGGACCACTGATTCTGGAAGAATCACATGAAGTCATCACAGGAGGACACTATGCAGGAAAAGAAACAACGCAGAAGGTTCTTAGAGCTGGCCTCTAGTGGCCCACTTTACACAAAGATGCTAAGGAACACTACAGAGCCTGCGATGTATGCCAAAGAGTTGGGAAACCCTCTAGAAGAGATGAGATGCCTTTAGCACCTCATATAAATTTTCAGGCATTTGAGAAATGGGCATTTCGTAGGACCTATCAACCCACCAGGAAAGTGCACATGATCCAAATACATCATCACCGTGACAGAGTATTTGACCAGATGGTCAGAAGCAAGAGAAGTCAAGGACTGTAGTGAAACTACAACTACGTGATTCATATTTGATGATATCATAACTAGATTTGGATGCCCGAAGATCCTTATGAGTGATCAAGGTACACATTTGATTAATAAGACTATTGAAACCTTTACTCAGGAATTTGAAGTCCACCATCAAAAGAGCACTCCATACCATTTGCAAGCAAATGGTACAATCGAAGCTTTCAATAAGATATTGGAGACAGCGCTGATGAATATTTGCAGTGTGAACATAGATGATTGGGATGTCAGAGTATCAACAATATTATGGGCCTATAGAACCACTTGCAAGAAGCTGACAATGCAGACTCCCTTTAAGTTGGTTTATGGTCTCGAATTAGTCGTACTTATGGAATATTTAGTTCTTAGATTAAGAATTGCATCATTTAGAGATATGGATGACACATGATCTATGCAAGATAGACTTGCATAGTTGGTAGAACTGGAAGAAGACAAATTCATTGTAGGATTTCACCAACAGGTGGAGAAGGAAAGAGAAAAGGCCTACCATGACAGACATATCAAGAAGAAATCCTTTAAGAAAAGAGATATGGTATTGGTATACAACAACAAGTTCATGAAGCATCTAGGGAAGTTTAGGACACATTGGGTTGAGCCATATGAGGTTGTCTATGTTACATAAGGAGGAGCTATGCAGTTGAAGACTTTGAAGGGAGAATGGAAGGAAGGTTTGGTAAATGGGAGCCAGTTGAAATTGTACTACGACAACCAGCTACCTCACAACTCTCAATAAAAGCATAAGAAGAAGGGTCTAGGTACCAGGTGTAGTTGAAACTGGGTACCAGACACAAAAAAGACAGTCTTTACAAGGAAGGGAGGAATAGAACAAAGAGCACATGCTTCTCCACGTAGTCTGAAGACGAAGAGAAACATAAGGTTCATACCTCCAGTGCCTCAGGATGAGTCACATGTGAGTGTTGGGGGCCTGTTGGCCCTTGGTTATGGAAGAAAGCGAATATTAAGGAAGAATGAAGAAATACGAACTGCGCGGAAGGCACATTGTCTGATATTGGGTCGAAGTGGTTAAAGAAGAAAAAAAGGAGCGAAGTAATGGAAATCTAGTCATTGAACGAGAAGATCGAGGATGAAAGATAAACAAGGAAGATAGATCATGGACAACTGAGCAAGCAGAAGAAGACGTCAATGAGTTTTTTGGAGCACCTCATGGGAAAGAAGGAATGACAGGATGGCGAAGCCTTGAAAACGCAAGTCATGTTGACCTAGGGTTTTGGTATCTAGGGTTTTGACACCTAGATTTTTTTCATTGTAATGTATAAATAAAGGTCTAGAGGACCTGGGATGGTTTGTTCATTGGTTATTCATTGTCCATTCGAAGAGAGTTCATTAGTGTTGGTTGTTGGTTGTTGATAGTTGCGATTTCTATGTGGAGAGCAATAGAGAGTCTATACTGTAATATATTCAGCTAGGTGTGAAGATCAACCCTGCAGCTGGGTGCGTAGGGAGGAGAGAAAGAGAGAGAGATCTACAAGCTAAGTGCACAGATAGAAATGTATGTTTTCAACTAATATCAAGAAACATAGTTATGTGGACGTAGCCCTAGGGAAGGGGTGAACCATGTATATCTTGTTGTTCTATGTGATTGATGTTGTGTTCTTTTTCTTTCTGTTATTCTTTTTGTATCATTGTGTTATATTTGAGACATAGCTCATGTAGTAGGCCTAAAAGAGATAAAGAATAGCTAGATATCTGTGTGTTGTTCCTTTGAATCCACTTTCATTTCCTCTAGTTGTAGACACTCGTGTCCTGCAACCCCCTATCACTACTTCGAGTGAGATTGCATCTGCTCCATAGTTTTTTCCGAAAGGGCCAGTAGTTAGGGCTTGTTGGTGCATTGTTAGAGTTGAACCCTGGGTTTTCCCCTGTGCCAAAACCATGCACTCCACTTAGACCCCTTTCCCATATGAAAGGTTAACTAAACATAGGCACTTAGGGGGTAAAAAGAACCAAATATTCTCCTCTTTTTCTTTGGTTGCCACATGGATGGCTTGTTTGGTTTGTAAAGTTTAGGTTGAGATTATTTCTATCACATATAAAAACACTTACATTGGGACCAGAAATTAAATTTCATCATTGAGTATGCTCTTCTCTCGCACCATAGAGCGATCTTAAGAATCAAAAGAGTGGTTAAAGGGACATTTCATCTCCCTTAATAAAAAATCTTTAGGAGAGGACAAAGCCCCCCTAGGGATCTTCTTATTTTATTTTGAGATCATCTTAAAGTTGTAAGGTCCCATACATGCACACATGTTTCAAACTTAGGATAGTTTCTTGAAATTGCTTTCTTAGTTTACATCATTAGGGAAGTTTAAAGATCAAAGTAACGGGCCAATACATGACCACATGCTTTCAATCTAGGATAGTTTTTCAAATCTTTCTTAGTGTAAACAACATTTAGGGAGTTTAAAGGATCAGTAAGGACCCATATGTTCACATGATAGTTCTTTAGCGCTTTTAAAAATTCCAAAAATTTGTACCAATGACACTTAGTAAGCTAGGTAACAAAGATTTGTAAGGACCACAGGAAGTCCACATGTTGAAAATTCACACCTAACTTATTAAAATTTAGCACACTCTTTCACTTGGTCACACATAAAGTCACTCCTCACTCACATAATTCCCATTTTGAATTGTGGAGGTTGAAGTAGGTTTTCTCCAAAGGAATTCCAAAACGTCCCACTACTTCTTTGGAAATTATCCACACCCACTTAACTCAAGCGAGATTGGTTCACATCCCCAATCTCTCATCCCACCACATCTAAATTTTTTCTAAAAAACCACTAATTTTTCCTCCACAGTAGGTGCCAAAATAAATTTTTAGTCTAGGTAGGATCTCAGGGGTAGGCATCCAAATAATCCCCTGTTATTTGGTTCTCACATTTTCAAACATTAGAAGTTGACAAATAGGGAACTTTCCAATCCTCCAAGTCAAGTGTTCCTACACCATAAGGAAGGGAGATACCCATGAAGGGTCAAAGGCCAAGGTCCAGTTGTTTTGTATGTCCCCCCTTGAGTCACCCAACTCTTGGAAGGGATCCAACCCGTGACCCATTTCTGAGGCCAAAAATTTAAATGTCACACTTTGACTGAGGTACCTAGTGACCAAATTTAGAACATCTACCCAGGTGGAAATTGTGGGCTGCAATTTCACCTTGATCAAATTTTGTGTGGCTATTGGGAAATGTCGCCAGCTCTTTCGGTATATGCACCCTCTACCCCTAATTATAACTAATTATTTCATTCTTCACTAGTTCCTCTTCCGGTGGCTTCATACCCCACTGTTGAGTGCTCTTGGAAGGTCTAGTGCTATTTGAGAGGAAGGATGATACATCTTTTAGGACAAAAGCATTTGTTTTATTTGTTCCCCCACGTGGACAAAATCCACCTACCCACATGTTTGCTTATTTACAGTTGATTTATATATGATGCCCATTTGATTACATCCAATTGTTAGTTATATTATCTTGTGAAGGTCCAAACTATACAAATCTCTTTTCATTTATTGATTTCATAACCATTTGCACACATTCACTTTTCTATTCCGGACATCATAGGGGACCCAAAAAATCCCCATCGTTCCAGATGCTTGCAAAATATCCCTCCTATTCTAAGAGGAGTTCTTAGTCTTTCCAACCCACCAACTCAACCATCTCACACCCCGTGAGTGATACTATTTTGGGATCAAATTTACTTGGTTCCACTTTACTAGGATCAAATTCCCAAGGAATTCCATCCACTAGCTCTCCTTCACAAGGAGGCGGGGGGAAAACTTATTCTCAAGGGAGAAGTACAACCCCACCAAATCCCTCTCAAGGGTCAGGTCCACTACCTGCTCACACCATGGATGTAATTAATACTCCACCAAATCCCCATATTCCATACTTAGCATCTCTCAACATTCTTTATTTGACTAAACTCATGAATCATCCCATTTTACATGACCCCACATGGCCCAATATGCCTACAAAGCTACCTTCAAATATTCCAAAATTTGAAGGAAAACTGAGGGAAGATCCTGCCAACCATGTTATGACCTTCCACTTATGGTTCTCTTAAAACAACATCATGGATGATTCCATACGCTTATGGTTATTTAAAAAAACACTCACTGGTCCATCATCCAAATGGTATGTGGACGGAAAATCAGGGTCCCATGTGACTTTTGAATCCTTGGCCAAATCCTTTTTGACCTTTTTTCAACTACCAGTTCGTCATGAAACTGTTTTATAATTACTCTCCAAGTGAAAACAAACCTTAGCTATGCATATTTCTGACCACATCTATGAATGGCGTTGGCGACGTAGTTTATGTAAAGTAGAAACCACCAAAGAAAAATGCCTCGATTAGTTTCTAAACTAGCTCATCTATATACTTTCCAAAGATGTAGCATCCCTTTTTCCTCAATCCGAAGAGGAAGCCATTAGCAAGGCCCAACAGTTCAACCTTATCTATGCTCAGTTAGACTACTTATACACAGTGTTGCCTGATGCACCCAGACCCATACCATTTGGATAGGACAAACTTGGAATGTCTCATGTTACAGATAGGTTGATTGGTACCACGACACACCACAACCCTTACAACCAACCACCACTTGTTTATGGTGAAACTCAATATCTGAAACCATATGGATGGCCATCTTATTACCCTCCACCCCCTTACCAACAACCATATCATGTTTCTCCCCCCCCACCCATGAGTGGACCCTTCCCGACACCCATGATGTGTTTGGCCTCTCAACCAAGTTCAGGTTGCCATTCTACCTCAACATATAACCCGGGCACTAGTGAAAGTGCTTCACCTTCCTATGTTCCCTAAGGATCGTTGCCAGAAAAAAATCCGTACTTTCCATTTCCTGGTCCCCCACAATCCGTGGCTCCTCCACATGGAAAACCACATGCCGACGTTAAATTTGTTCATCCCTCCCCCATTCAACAACTTCATACTTTTGAACAGTTGAATATGTCAAATCCGACCCATAAATCACAAAATTCCAAAAAGAAAGGCAAAAACTGAATCAATAATAACACAGGACTAGGTGGAAATAACCCCCAACAAAACCAACATACTAGGGGGAACCAGAATCAAGGTAGCTAGAACCCCCAAGGGGACAATACCAACAAACGCCAAGGGAATACTAACAATTAAAACCTCAGGACGAACTTCCCTTATGCTCTTTGTGGTGAGTATGGAAATTATACTGACCATTTCCCCCAAATTGCTGACTTCATACGGATGAAATAATCCATGACCACACCCTGTCCTCCAGCACCACCTGTCCCTCAACAGGCCCCACAAAAGTGCTTGCAACAACCACCCCCATCCGTACTGAAAAACCCCATTCCACACCAAGGTGTGATGAATACCCAATAGGAGGTACACCCTACCCCACCACAAATGGGGAAGTATCAAAACCCAAGGCCCATCCACCCTAAAAATTTGGCAGATCACAATATCCTCTTCACTAGAAAAGAAGAGATTCTTCTACAAACATGTGGTCGTCAATACAGCACACCCCTTGAACCTAATCCAACCACCTCATAAGTGCATCTAGCTACATCCAGACAACCCTTGATGATTCCACGCCCTAATACTGAACCTACCATTTGTATAACTCACATTCCATTACGACGGAATGTTAATAACCCTCAGGCTAGGACAACACACAATTATAGTCTGGTCGATGACTTGGCACAACCTCCTACAACCATGTCTGTATTGAAGGTCCTCCAAACCTGTCCTACTTAGTGGAAATCCTTAATTTTCTCCTTAGGGGAATTTGAACCAATTGATACTAGACTCATCACATTTGATCTAGATAGTGGAGAACCACGCCTCCCCACTCTGGTAGCTTTCCAGATATCAGTAAAGATTCAAAACATCATATTTAATCGGTTTATCATCGATGAAGGTCCATCCACATGCATCATGTCCAAAACTGTATGGAAGAAACTTGGCTCCCCTGAGCTAGTACCATCCTCTATCACCTTGACATCCTATGATGGTTGACCATCCTCCCCTGAAGGGCTCTTCCAAAATGTCCTCGTCGAACTTGGGAGAAAAACCATCTTATCGACATTGAAGTTATCGACGCCCCGCTCGATTACAACATCTTGTTTGGACGTAGCTACATGTACACTATGAAGGCAGTATCCTCTCCCGTGTTTCAAACTATGATGTTCCCCAACAACAGGAAAATCATCACCATCGAACAAATTACACATTATGAGCCTAACCAATCTATCAACATCGATAACATCTTGCCACTTGTTGGCACTAGCTTAGATGCTTATTATCTCATTAACATGGGCCCCTGAATTTTCAAAAACCCATCCTTGCTGGGGGAATACCATGGAACACCACCTATGATACACCCTTCAGCACAAGTGTGTGTCATATCTTCTAATGGAACCGACACCGAAGGCACCATCCCTTCCACTAAGGCATCTCCACACCTCGACGTTCCACCAGTTGAATAAATATTACCTCAGGAGTTCCTTGAGAACCCTACTACACCACTTATCCCTGATTTCCCCCCTTTCCAGGGGAAAATCCTGGTTTGGGAAACAACCCTCAAGCCATTACTCAAATTCGCTTCTTCTACCCCTTACCTAGAGTTCAAGAATTTTGGGTAGTCGTGAATCTTACCCTTCCCAACATGGTTCTTTCCATCTCGGTATGGTATCTACACCCATCTGCAATGGTTCCTCAACCATCTCTCCCTCCTCATCCAGAGGGAATCCCGATGGAGATTCCAATACAGGCTCCGACCCCACCACCCTCATGCCTAACTGCCAACACCACTGCCACTATTGGGGGCAAACAGAAGAAGAAGTAACCCACGGCTTCACTTCCTCCTTGAGTTCAACCTCCTTGTGCACTATGCAAAAGAGAGGGACACCCCACTAATAGATGTCCTACTCTTCCTGAGTTACATAATCTGATCCAACTCCCTCGAGCAACCACATCACTCGCCATTTCACCAAGAACATCTAGTACTACTACAACATATTCCACAAGAGATAGTAAAGGGATGCGAACCAAATTGTCTTGTGCCATTTGTTCAAAATATGTCCACTACACTCATTATTTCCCAACTCTACCTAAGTTTCGCCAGATGGTAGTGTTAGTACACCAAACCTTTTAGAAAGATCCCTCTCTTCCACCACTTTCTGGTACTCACATCACTAACATTCACTATGTCTCGTCCTTAGTCCCCGAACGGATGAGTTTCCCTTGCTCTCTCTGTGACTCACTTGCTCACTTCTCATAACAATGTCCTTTGATTATTACATATTGAGGTCATCATTCAAACTCTATTCAACCACATACGACCACCTCACCACTGGTCCTGCACTCTCTAGATATGTCAATATTACATCCCCTAAACCTGAGTCAATTCCCACCCCTCCATGGTTCACAAATCGATTGTCTGAGGATATTCCCCCAGATCCTCCCAATTCTCCGGTTCATTTCCCATAGGAAATTCTACCCCCCACCACAATTTATCACCCACAGTGTCTGGACATTTGGTTTATGTCATGCAAGCCATCACACCCTCTATGCAATATCTCCTCTGCATCTTCAACACTTGAGGACAATCACACTTTGACAATCACCCATGTCACCTCGTCGGATCCCTATATTCTCACATTTTCCACTGCGATGAAGATATCCTGGAGGAACTCACTACCCCTAATTGCCCATGGAATGCGCTCCATCACGTAGCACTTTTTCTCTCATAGGAATCCTTTGACCCTCCTAGCCAAGCCTCCATATGTGCAATAGAAACCAAGGATTTTATTCCTTCATGGAATATAGACTGGTTTATCAACCCTATCCCTGCCCCAGATGCTTTTGAAGAAGGAAACATGGCCAATATCTCCCCCACCATCAAGATTGACATTTTCATCAAATCGAGAATCGTAGAAGAAATCACCAT
The DNA here is from genome assembly GCA_009831015.1 of Picea engelmannii. NCBI lineage: Eukaryota > Viridiplantae > Streptophyta > Pinopsida > Pinales > Pinaceae > Picea > Picea engelmannii. Next base: position 633,562 of record ML800410.1, read on the forward strand.
TGGCACCGCATGCTCCCTTGAGGAACTCACAACTTACAAATCTCTCTTTCAGGAATACCAAGATATTTTAGCCTTGTCATATATGGATATGCCCAGCCTCTATCCTTCTATAGTCGAACATCGCATCGACACATGGTGAAATATCACCCCAGTTCGTCAAAATAAGCACCCCCTTCACCCATCCAAAGAGGCGGCTATCAAAGTTGAAATTGACAAGTTACACACTATTGGGTTCATTTACCCCATTGTGTATACCTTATGGGTTTCCAACCCCATCCCCATTAACAAAAGACAAGGCACTATTCACATCTGCACCAAATTTTGCGATCTCAACTATGCTTGTCCCAAATAAAACTTTCCAACCCCTTTCATCAACCAAATTATCGATGACTGTGCTGGCCACAAGGATTTTTCCTTCATGGATGGATTCTTCGACAACAATCAAATCCAAATCCATCCAACAGATCAGTATAAAACCACTTTTATTACTCCGTGGGGTACTTTTGTTTATCGTGTCATGCCTTTTAGAATCAAGAACACATGTGCTACATTTCAACGAGCTATGATTTATGTTTTCCATGATCTTTCTCGCATCATCCTTGCTTATTTGGACGACGTCACTACTCGATCCAAGAAATAAACTCAACATTTAGACGTCTTACACATCATTTTTCAACGATGTCTCCAGTACAATATCCACTTGAACCCCCTCATGTGTGTATTTTGTGTCACCGACGGATGCCTTCTTGTGTTCATTGTATCCCAACCCAACATCATGGTGGACCCCCTCAAGGTCCAAGCTATCACAAAAATTCTTCCACTTAGGAATTTATGCCAACTATAGAGATTACAAGGAAAAGCTAACTTTTTATGTTTCTTTGTCCCAGATTATGCCAATTTTGCACATGGTTTCCTTCACTTAATGCGTCATGATATCCCATTTTGATGGGATGAACATGCTCAAACCGCTTTAAGCTCCATGCAAACAAATCACGAGTGTCACCCACTCTTCTACATCCAGTCATCACCACCGAACCCTTATGCAAATGGGGCATAGACTTCATGACTTTCCATCCTCCATCTAATAATGATTACAAGTACATCATCGTGGCAGTGGATTAATTTACCAAATGGGTCGAAGCCTTGCCCACTTTCAATAATACTGCTGACACAATAATGCATTTTTTCTTCAACCACATCATTACTCTTTTCGATGTCCCACTACAATTAGTATATGATCACGGTAAACACTTTGAGAATGAGATATTCACAGAACTCTCCTCAAAGTTAGGATTCTCCCATGGGTTTTCCTCCCCATACTACCCTCAGTCCAACGGATAGGTCGAGGTTGTCAACAAATTCCTCAAAACCATGCTACAATGTACTGTCAACAAACATACGACCAACTGGCATCATATGTTGTTTTCAACATTATGGGCTTATCGCATGATAGCCAAAACTTCCACTGGTTTTACACCATTCCACCTCATCCATGGGATCAAAGCCACCATCCCTATCGAGTGCGAAATTCCCACGTTATGCACTAGCATCGAGCTATTACCTGACACTACTGCAATGGAGCAGTGCTTTTTGGCCTTAGAGTCACTCGATGAAGATCATCGATCTTCATTACAGAACAACGACGCAACTAAAAAATGTTCTAAAGCCACCTTTGACCGCCATGTCAACATTTGTTCATTCAATGAAGAAGATCTTGTCCTAGCCTATGATATCGCCCACGATACTCTCGTCCATGGGAAATTCGAATCATTATGGCATGGACCCTACATTTTCCATCACTGCCTAACTAAAGGTGCATACATACTGGCCTCTTGAGAAGGCTATCCTCTCAAAGAACTCATCAACAAGTGTTGGAAGAAGGCCAAAGTGGAAAGAAAGGCATGTACGAGGAAAATGACAGGTGGAAGGAAGAGAAGCATGCACACATGCAGGGAAGACCTAACGATGTTAGGGTTAGGGTTTTTGTAATACATTGTAATGGTTTATGAGCCAAGAACATATAAATATAGATACCTAGGTCTCATAGAAAGAGAGGCGGGGTTGGAAAAAGAGAATAGAGACTAGAGTTAGGGTTAGAGATTCAATGAAGCAGAGATAGAGAAACCTTGTTAGAGCATTTTGAAGAAACAATACTGTAATCCGATACCTTTTTGTAAGCTGTTGAGTTGAGGAGGAGCCAGGAGGGTAGATCTTGAGGGTTGGATCACATATTGAGGAGCCTGGTGCGATCTAGTCTGCCTCATAATAGATCTCGACCCAACTAAGGGGAGTTAAAAGTGCACAATGCTGTAGTTTTGGAAATACTATAATAGAAGAGATTAAGAGCCAGATATTTGTGGACGTAGGCCAGGAGGGGGTGAACCATGGTAAAACATGTGCTATGTGATTGAATGCTTGTGTTTCTTTTACTATTTATGAGTAGATATTAGAAAAATGAATGAATGATATTACTACATGCATAACTAGGAATGACAATATATTGTGTTAATAATCTAAAAAAAAACCCCAACACATACTTCTCAGATCCTCACTCAATTCTAGACTGCAAACAATTGAGTATTGTAATCACCCATTAAGACAATCTCAGGTGAGACTACACTGTGCATTGTGTGCGCTACATTTCCTTCTAGTTTACCAGGAGGGTCGATAGTTTTAGAGGCATTGTTGGAACTCTAGTAGACTTGAACCTTGGGTCAATAATGTTAGATATATAAAATCATAAAGTAAACCAACAAATGGTTCCATTTCTGGTTGGAACAGTATAGGATTGTATAGATGGGGTGTGTTGAAAATATGTTAAAAGAAACGTAAGGTCTGCAGAAAGTGGGTCAAGGGAATACTGAATCAGAAAACAAGAATGTGAGAATGTGTCACTATAAAGGGATGTTGAGACCATGGAATCCCATGAAAGAAGATATCAAAAGCTGGTCAAAGACAAAGGAGCTAGAGTTTGTGCAAAAATATAACAGAAACCCTAGAGTAGCACTGCGCAAATACCTTGAGAAGTATGTGTTTAATGATCTGCATGAAGTATTTTTTTCTTATTTTCTACACTTATTGTAGGAGTGGATATTGAGTTTGAAGGATAACCACGCAACAAATCAGATACAACTATTAGATTAGACCTCAATTCAGATTGAGTAGTTACAATAGGTGAATAATAAATTCACTCGTGCAATATATTTTTGGCTCAACATTATTGTAGTAGGCTTTATAACAGAATTTGAAGTAGATACCACGAAGTCGTACAACACAACGGAGAAAGAGTTTCTATGAGGGTCGCGAGGAATATATATTAGATCTGTTTATACTTCTATTGAGATATTTCTCTATAACAAAGGTGTAATGACAATGGAGTCAGACATGTAAACTTCCTTGTGTGCATGGGGGAAGGGGGGAAGCACTGGAAATAAGAGGATAAATGGAAGGAGAAGTGGATAAAGGAAAGAAGGAGGAACCCTTGGACCCAATTATAATGGATGATGACTATATCAAGAAGATCATGGCGACAACTAGAAAGACGCGTAGTGGATTACCCTACCAATACAAAATGAACACAAATAAGAGAGCCGTAGCCGTGAGGGAAGGCTTGGAAAGTGATGAAGAAGAGGTAGAGGATCTCTGGGCTATGGATAAGATTGAGGAAATATTACATGCAACATATGAGAGGAAGATGAGAGGTCCAAAATTGGGAACCGAAGGCAACAATCCTATCCATATTAATGTTAGTGTGGAACCCGTAAACCCATGTGCGACTAGTGCACCAAAAAGCACAACACCGTTTAGACAACCAAATTTCGGGAGAAGAAAGACATCAGGAAGTACATATACACAAGAAACAACAACTGGAGGAGTCAATTCAGGAAGCACCAGCCAAGTATCTACACCGTGCGAAGGTAGTAGTTCAACATTTAGGATGGCAGGACACAATCCCACCATCAGGTTACCAGAATTCAAAGGCAAATCTTCGAAGGACCCAAAGAAGCACTTGTTTATCTATGAGAAGATCTGGGAAGAAAAATAGATCACAGATGAGAAAAGTAAACTTTCACAACTATCAATTACACTAAGGGGTCATGCACTGGATTGATATATGTGTTTATCTACAAACAATCCACGAGGGACAACCAGAACAATTGCGAACATCAAGAAATTACTAATAAATGAGTTTCAAAATCCAAGTTCAGAGGATCAATACATGAATGAGATGATAGAAATTAGACAAAAATCAGGAGAATATGTATGGGAGATTGATCATATATTCAAGTGACTCAAAGGAAAGTTGAAATATCTCATGAACGATATGCAACACAGGCACATGTTTGTCAATTCACTACTACCACACTTAAAATATCCATTGCAACAACAAAAGTTTTAGACGTAGGCAAAGGCTCTGCATGAATCCCTGGAATTGGAAGAAAACCAATATCAGAAGATGGATCCAACCATTGAAGAGATGAATGAGGATTTGAATAACTTAACATTCCATCTAAACGAGAACAAAAGTAAGGACAAAGAAGAATCCATTTGGTGTACCACTTGTAGGACAGAAGGACACCAAAAGAATGAATGTCCAACATTCATGCAGTATATGGAATTAGGGATGCCAAATCCATTACCAATAGGAGGACTATGGTGCAGAATCTATAAGAAACTAGGCCTCAATCGATATCACTGCCCCATGATGCATAAATACTAGATAGTTCCCAAGAGTTCATATTGCAACTTTTGCAAGTCAATGGGCCATGATGACAAAGACTGTAGAACTATGGACTTGATGAGAGAGAGGACATCAGATCCATATAGGGTGCAGGAAGAAATGATGATAGGGCTAGTCACACCTCAATTTAATCAAGTTCTAGCCTCATACAACATTGTGCAGAAAAATCATAATACTGTGAAGAAACCATATAATACTGCACATCCACAATACAATACAATGAAACCTCAGTACAATACCCCGTAATACAATTAGGCTCCTCTATATAACGCGTCGAGAGGAGATCGAGTTGGCTACAGAAGTGGAGGACAAGCAAGAGGAGGCTTTGGAAGAGGTAGAGGACCAATGGTATGTCACAACTGTTAACAATTGGGACATTATGCAAGAGAATGTCCACTTCCACTAGCGACTTGTATGTATTGTCGTGCATTTGATCACAAAATAGAGGAATGTCCTACATTACTAGGGAAGATCTAGGAAAAGATGAATCAAAACAACCAGAATGTTCAATGGATTTCAACATAAGTGAGGGATGACGAAAGAAACATCAACATAGTTACTGTTATGGGATAAATCCGTAGGTGCGGACACTAACCGATCTCCCTAGATCCACCTGGTATCTAGAACAAAACAGGACAGAATACTACACTTTCCCTAGATCTAGCCTCTTGAATGAACTAAGAGATAAGGGTTATGGACATACCTTATGAACTCTCTCCTTAGATCTCTATTGTTCCAAGATTTGCTCCGATGCTCTCGTCCCGTCCAAATCACAACAAAACGAACCAATCAAAGTAAAGGCAGATTAACTTATTCAATGACTAATCTATACATATGATCAAGGAATTATGTAATAAAGTGACATCATCTTTATGGGAAAGGGACATATTGTTGTATTCAATTAATTGAAAGTGAAACTTACAACTTGAGCCTTGATGTCATAGGTCTCCTTTCGATGGCTTCTAGCTCTGACACACACACTTGCTCATGCATGAAGAAAATCAACTACTTGTGATGGCTTTGCTGTTGTCTCTTGCTGCTGTAGCATCAGTCCTCCATACAATCTTGCACTGATTCTCTAATCAATCTCTTGTTAACTTGATGCTTGCTCAACTTAACCCTTTCCATGATCAATCTCCTCAATATATAGGAGAAGATAGTTTAGTTACTTGGATAGGGAATGATCCCAAGATATCTGGAATGCCAGTACTTGAATAACCACTCGAAAGCCAACTCACCCTTCTA
>ML800410.1:652712-663905 GCA_009831015.1 Picea engelmannii
CTTTATGGGAAAGGGACATATTGTTGTATTCAATTAATTGAAAGTGAAACTTACAACCTGAGCCTTGATGTCATAGGTCTCCTTTTGATGGCTTCTAGCTCTGACACACACACTTGCTCATGCATGAAGAAAATCAACTACTTGTGATGGCTTTGCTGTTGTCTCTTGCTGCTGTAGCATCAGTCCTCCATACAATCTTGCACTGATTCTCTAATCAATCTTTTGTTAACTTGTTGCTTGCTCAACTTAACCCTTTCCATGATCAATCTCCTCAATATATAGGAGAAGATAGTTTAGTTACTTGGATAGGGAATGATCCCAAGATATCTGGAATGCTAGTACTTGAATAACCACTCGAAAGCCAACTCACCCTTCTAGAAGATTCCCTTCTAGAAGATTCGAGATCTTTATCTTTTTCTCCTTTAAGAGCATGTTCGCACCCTAACCATGAGTACAGTGCGAGAAGTTCACACCCCAGCTTAAAGCAGACTGCGAGAAACAGGCATTCTCGCAGGTGAGTATATAAGCAGCCCGCGAACATGTTCCAAACTGTGAATTCTAGAAGAAGACAACTGTAACTTTTCTTAGGAAAGTATTCTTGGTAAAGAGCTTGATTTTCCATCATCATGATATCATCATGACATCATCACAATGACCAAATTTGTGGATAACAGTTACGTGTGGATGAGCTAAAATAGGAAATGATGCAGTCCGTCAAGAGTCAATACAACACCAGTGGGTGAAGAGAATGTCGAACCAAGGAAACAGTTCGACACGTAGAAAGAGAAGGAAACATTTAAGAAATCAAAACAATAATTTTTGAAGCAAGGCATCATGTTGACTTCTACTACGCATAAGAGAAAGGAAGTACCAGAGTACGAGATGCCTCCATCGATAGATCATACCAAAGAAACACAACCCCTAGGATAAGTAAGTACAATCAAAGGCTTTTTGCAATCATGCGCAAAAATATTGAATGATCCATCCTCTATCAAAAAATTGCAAAATATATTAGAGAGATGTATCATAGAGACAGACGGAAAACTAGAACAAAATACAGTTAATCACCTACATACAAGGAGAAGAACAAGTAGGGAGTTCATGCTTAATGCCAACATCAAAGATTTCAACATGGAAGATATCATACTGGATCTAAGATCTGAAGTCAATGTATTACCCAAGAATACATGGAAATGTATGGGAGATCCCACTTTAGGATATGCACTCGTTCAGTTGAAACTAGCAAACCAACACAGAGTTCTACCAATTGGTAGACTAAAAGGAGTGATAGTAGATATGGATGGAGTGCGCACTAAAGCAGACTTCGAAGTGATTGAAATAGTGGATGGCACAACACCATAGCCAACATTGCTTGGCTTAGATTGGGAGTTTGATAACTAGGCCATAATCAATTTCAAGACACAAAAAATGACATTTGAGTCAGGAGAATACAGGGTCATTGTGCCATTAGAACCATCAGAAGGAGAGAGATTTGTAGAACCTACTTTCTTAGACTTGGAGGAAATCAACCAGTTTTATAGAAAAACTACGTGCAATGAGGATTACGTCAACCCAACTGCAGATGGGATACTCAGTTGGTAGAGAATTAATTCATACGATGGACTCAGATACAGGTTTAGAGAACTGGAAGCAGAGGATACATGAATTTTCCACAAGAAGATGCGCAAGAATAGGCCGCGAAGTAAGATGGGTAGGTATGGAGATAAGGGAACCACCAAGTTTCCATGGAGTAAATGATCTAGAAAAATTCTTGGCACAGTATGAAGATGAAGTGTTAGAAAACCAGAGACTCTTAGCACTAGATATAGAACTCAAGGCCATACTTGCAAGATGGTGGGGCGCACACAAGGAAACAATCAAGGATTGGTACCAATGTAAACAATTACTGCGCATACGGTTTGATGTAGAACATATAAGCAACCAACAACAGAAGTATGATGAACAGGGGGCACTGGTAGAACACTTGGAGAAGTGAAGAGTGTTGTGGAAAATGACACCCCCAGAGGAATGGCCTCATAATTTTGTACATACCTTAGAACGGAAACCAACAAACTGGTATATGGACCAGGAACTCTGCTGAGGAACCACGAGCTGGACGATATTGCAACATAATTTTACATTCACTTTCTCATTCAAGCATGAGAACCCCAACATAGATGCAACACTTAAGAATATAAGAGGGGTGATATTCATTAAGGAACAAGAATTTGAAATCATAACAAAAGAACAACAACGAAACATACAGACAGTGAAAGAACTATTGTCATGCTACCATGTGTAGGAAGAAGCACCAAATGAAGACGACCTGCATGATATTCAGATAGAGGAAGTGGAAGGTGAAAGAGAAGTGGAAGGTCCACCTCTAGAATCAGAAGTAATTGTTGCATGGATCAAGGTGAAGAAAGTAAACATTGGGACAGTGGAGAATCCCAAAATGGCCAGCATTGGAGACTACTGGGATGAGAAGACAGTAGAAACCATAACAGAGTTACTGTGCAAGTACAACGATCTATTCCCCAAAACGTTTACAGAAATGAAGGGCATAGTGGGAGAGATAGGAGAAATGAAGAAACCACTCATAGTTGAGGGAAGACTAATTAGGCAGTGACCATACAGACTAAATCCAATATATAAGTAGAAATTCAAAGTTGAGATTGATAGAATTCTCAAAGTCGGCATCATAGAACCTATGGAAGAATCATAATGGATAAGCCCGATGGTAGTTCAGGAGGAAAAAAAAGGCAGGATAAGAATATGCGTCGACTTGAGGAAGTTGAATGATGCATGCCTACATGACCCATTCCCGACACCTTTCACGGATGAAGTATTGGAGAACGTAGGAGGACATGAAGTTTACTCATTCATTGATGGATTCTCAGGCTACCACTAGATCAATATAGCACAAGAAGACATATATAAGACCACTTTTTCTATGGAATGGGAACCCTATTAGTACACAGTCATGTCGTTTGGACTAAAGAATGCACCAACAATATTCTCCAGAGTATTCATAGCTGCATTTAAAGAATTTATCCACTAGTTTCTAGAGGTATACTTGGACAATTCGACAGTCTATAGTCTGTTGAAACACCATGTAGAGGTCTTGCGACTAATGTTAGAAAGATGCAGGCAGTGCTAGATATAATTAAACATCAAAAAGTGTATTTTTGGAACATCATTTGGGATACTATTAGGCCATATAGTATGAAAGAAAGGTTTACTAGTAGACCCTGCAAAGATTGCAGTAATCGTTAACCTGCTGCAACCAAAAATAGTTCATCAACTAAGGGAAACATTGGGACACACATGATACTACAGAAAATTTATCAAAGGGTACACGCAGATCATCGTGCCAAAGGGGAAACTGTTGAGGAAAGATACAAAGTTTCAGTGGAAAGAAGATTGTCAACATGGTCTGGATACACTGAAAGAAAAGATGTTAACAATGCCAATACTAGTATTTCCAAACTAGGAGAAGACATTCCACGTACATGTAGATGCATCAACCATAGCACTTAGAGCTATTTTGGTGCAACCAGGAGCAGTAGATTTGGATCATCCTATAGCATTCGCGAGCAAAAAAATTGTCAGAATCAAAACATAACTACAATACTACATAAAGGGAAGGCCTAACTATGGTCTACGCATTGCAAAAGTTCAAACATTACTTACTGGGAAAACATTTTAAGATGTTCATAGATCACTCAACCCTTAAGTACCCAGTCAACAAGCCAGTGTTGGGGGGGATAATTTGTCGATGGTTAATCCTGCTTCAAGAATTTGATTTTGAAGTAATATTCAAGCCAGGGAAGTTGAATGCAAGACTTGACCATCTATCAAGGGTCTCGAATGAAGAGGAACCTACGATCTTAGAAGATAACTTTCTAGACGCACAATTATTTTTAGTTCATATTGTTGATGAATACTTTGCAGACATCATCCAGTACTTAAGTATAGGTATTGTTCCACAGAAATATAACACCGTGCAGAAGAAAAACCTGGTAGTCTGGGTTGCATACTATCATCTGATTATAGGACACTTATACAAAATGGGCATAGATAGCATCTTGTGAAGATATGTGCTAGAACATGAAAGACCAAGAATTTTAGTAGAATCCCATGAAGCAATAATAGGACGACATTGCACAGGAAAATATACCCCGCAAAAGGTATTGCACGCAGGACTATGGTGGCTAACCATTCACAGGGAATCAAAGGAGTACTTTCAGCAATGCGATGTTTGTCAGAGGGTTGGTAAACCTAATCGAAGGGATGGGATGCCACTCTGACCACAAGTAACTTTGCAGTTATTTGACGAATGGGAAACAGATTTTGTGGGACCAGTTAACCCACCAACAAAGAGGACATGAGCAAGGTACATTATCACTACGACATAATACATGATAATATGGGTGGAAGCAGCACCAATCAAAGACTGCAGTGCAGAAACAACAACACACTTTCTATTTGAACATGTGATTACTAGATTTAGTTTCCCAAGAATTTTGATGAGTGACCAAGGCACTCATTTCATTAACAGTACTATCAAGGCTATGACTGAGGAATTTGAAGTCCATCATCAAAAGAGTAGACCATATCATTTGCAAGAAAATGAAACAATATAAGCATTGAACAGAATCCTTGAGAATGCATTCACGAAAATCTATAATGTTAAGAGGGATGATTGGGACCTAAAAATAGCAGTAATATTATGGGCATATAGGACCACATGCAAGACATTGACAGGACACACGCCATTCAAACTGGTATATGGACAAGAAGTAGTGGTGCCATTAGAATTGTTGGTACCCAGTCTACGCATAACAACGATTACGAACATGAAAGAATGAGGCACATTGCAAGATAGGATGAATCAATTGATGATCATGGAGGAAGATCAGGTCTTAGCAGTGTTCCACCAATAAGTTCATAAAGCAAGGGAAAAATCTTGGCATGACAGACATATCAAGAAGAAAACCTAGGGCAGTGGCAGTAGTGGCTGCCCTTGTTGAGGCCCTTGTTCGTTTTCTTTGCAAAAAAGGAGGAAAGAAAGGAAATTGATTTCGTTTATGTGGGGGCTTTTCCTCAATGATGGGATAGGGAGAATTGTCTGGTTCAGAATCATCACTAAGAATATGAAGGGCAGGAGTGGATGATTCTGGTAAAGTGTGTGGCGGGATTGGTATGGTAGGGGGGTTAATTGGACTGATTGGGTCTGTAAGCGGACTGTAAGCAGACTATAAGAAATTATAGTGACCAACATTGAGCTATCTCCATGATGACCTAGGTACCTTTTTCTTGTCCTTTGGTTGTACCACTAGATACCGGAAGGGGTACGTATAAAAGCAGATTTGTTAGGTCATGTAGAGAAATTGAGGTACTCAGACCATGATGTAACGGACACAGACAAGTTCCCGGAGTTCACTAATAAATTCTACCTACATACTGTGGGTGTGAATCCCTTTGGGGATCTATTGGCATAGGGGCAGACCCAGGGTTCATTGCTTCAACAACGCACCAAAAAAACCCTCACTACCAGCCCTTTTGAAAACACCTGCGAAGAAGATGAAGTCTCACCCGAGGTAGAGGCAGGGGTGGTTGCAGGACTCAGATGTCTGCAACCTAGCTGGGACCCAGATCTGTGATTACAACACCTTAACATAGCACTTAGCCATCATTATTCATCAATATTTAACCTTAGTTCACAACGCAGATAAACCCTAATAACAGAGCATCATAGTATTCATCCATATCTAATGTATTTAAGCACTAAGCATATCAACCCAGATTAGATCTAACATTCATTCACATCACTAAGGACTAAGCTATCATATGATGTCTATCTAAGAATACATTACTACACTAAGCATTAACCATATGAAGAATAAAACAATCACAATGCACAAAGCAACCATAACACAAGATATACGTGGTTCACCCCCAACCTGGAGCTACGTCCACCAAATCTTCTTCTCTTTATTATCTTCAATCAGTCTTCTACATGCACAGAGCCATAAAATCCTACTCTCCATAGGACAAGAGATCTGCATGCACCTTTCCAGATCCTCCTTCCTTGATTTAGGTTACAACACAAGGCCCTCTTACAATATACACAAGCTTCTTACATCCACTTGCACTTAGCTCTGCAAGTTCTTAACACATAGCATGCACAAATAACTCATTGTTGATATTGAGAGGGGGGTGAATCAGTATCAAGTACAATTTAAAAATATTTTTCAACTTATACTTAAACCATTCAATTATATCCAATGAGAAATGAACAATAGTATAAGAGTTACACCAATACACCACAATACACCATGCACAATATATGAGAAATAATCAATAGTTTTTGTTCAAGGGAAGTAATGACTTCCAAAGGTAGCTACAACTTCCAAATGTAAAGGGAGGGATAAACCTCTAAGAGGAAGATACAATCCTCCAATATCAAGAGAGATTTGAACTCTCCATCCTTGCCCCTTCCTTCCACCCAAGAATATATGAGAGATAATAAAACTTTACATTATATCATCACCATCAACCAATCATCACATAGAACCTGATAATGCTTCCTGAGACTTCTTCAATTTCTGAAATTCTTCAATTTTAGAGTAATCTGATCCTATATATAATATTAATCAATGTATTCTTTTAAATTCCTCCAAGTTTCACTCCTTGAATCCGCCCCAAAAAGAAGTTATAGAAAGAATGGTAGACTTTATTCAATTTTGGTCTATTCAGGAGACCGAACTTGTATAGAATGCCCCGTGCTCAATATTTAACATCTGACTTTGAAACTTGCACACAAGAAACCAAAGTCTGTACTCTTTCCACTAAAAATTTTCCTTCATCATTTGGATTATCGATGAAGAAGTTATGACTGTTTTACCCAGAACACCTATTTATTGACTATCTTTAGGACTAGTCACAAACCCTATCTTCCACAAAGTGTATCTCCATAATTATAGCAAATCAAGAGATGAAATTTTTACCAGAGGTACCTTGATATGTCTTCTCAATACCATATCAATTTCACCATCTGAATAGTTCTATAAAAAAGGTTATAGAAAAAATGGTAAGATGACCTAAAAATAACATACCTTAGAACATATCACCAAAAGACTTCATCCTCCCTTGAAATCCGGCCTTCTTTACTTCTTATTTCCTTTGAAATTCAACTTGTGTCAAAATGAATGTATAATGATGTTTATTTATATCATTTATGTCACTTCATTTTAACATTAGGGCCGACCTGACACTTTCTTATTTTGTAATTCTTTTCTTTAATTATCTTTTGGGCCTACATGTACTTCCTTCTTCAATTCACTTTGTCATCTTCAAAAATTCATTTCTCCTCAACCGTAAGGATCCATGTGACGTGCCACATACTACCAGAAACAACATGATGCATACTATCCATTCATGGGTGTTGTATATGCATGTGCATTGTCCTTCATGTCCAAATACCTTTATCAATCTTGCATTCCAAAACCCATGACTGGGGTTGACATCAATGACAACAACCAATCTTCCAATAATCTCTCCCTTTGTCATTGATGACAACACTCATGCTCTCCTTATCATCATGATCCCAGTTTCTCTCCCCCTTTGACATCAATGACAAAGGTTAGGGCTTCTCCCCCTGAGTTTAATGGAAAAATGTAACTCTCTTCTTTGGGGATGCTCCCCCTGAACATGTGGCACTCAATAATACTTCATCCTTATTTTTTGTTTTTGGGACTTTTTCTTCCTTAGAATCCTTTTTTGTGGCTTTTGTCTTGTCTCTCTTTTTCATGTCTAGGATGTATATGTTGTTCGATCTTCTTGTTACAATTGCAACCAATCTTCCTGAGTTATTTTCTCTAATTTTACATTTACGGGAGTCAAATGAAAGAGTGTATCCTTGATCACACATTTTACTAACAGTGAGTAGATTATGATTCAAGTCTTCAACCAATAGAACATTCTTTTCTTTTACATTTTTTCTTCCAAGCTCTACTACACCTTCTCCAAGTATTTTGGCAAATGAGTCATCTCCAAATGCAACATTGCCATCCTTTCTCTTCAAGATAATGAATTTGTCTTGATCCCTGGTCATGTGTGAAGAATATCCACTGTCTATGTTCCATTCATCTTCTTCTTTACATTCTTCAGCGGTTAATTCTATTTGACAATCTTCATTGTTTGGAATCTCTTTCCTTCTCCATACTATGGTTGGCATAGGGACATCTTCATTCATATATATGCAATCTCGTTCTTTGTGACCAAGATAATTTCATTTGTATCATACAATATTTTTGTCCATCAATGGGTAAAATGAATTATAACTTCTGTTGACAAATCCACGATTATTTCCATATCTTTTGTTTACACCATTCATGTTTCTTGCATATTTTTTCCTTTCATTGATTCTGCAATTAATTGCCTTATGTCCAAAAATTTTGCAAGTATAAAAATGACCAAGAAATAAATTTTGATACCTGGGAGTAAGTGACCTTCTTTTTGATGTAGTCCATCTGGGTTCATGATCTACTCTTATGTAGTTTCCTTCATACTGATTGATGCTTCTTTGATTCCTGAAGGTAAGAGGTCTTCTTGAAAATTCATCTCTTTTGTAATCATTCCTTCTTTCTGGTATCCTGGTCCACTTCTCATCAACTGTCTGTGTAGATCTTTCTTCAACCTTCTTGTTGGTATTTGAATATTTTTTGTATGAAGTTTCACCCATGCATTCAAGATGTGTTAATTCTTTTGGCACTTGAGAGTTTCTTAAGCTCTTCCTCAATGAGACAACTTCTTGTTCAAGTTTTTCACAATCTTCTTCTTTCTTTATCATTTGGACCTTCTTTACTTCTGCTATTCTTCTTGCTTCTTCGAGTAGAGTTTTCAAGGAAATGGTTTCTTCTCTTAGTTTCTGAAAGTCGTCTAATTGTTTCTTTAAACTTGCAACTATCTTTTCACAACTAATCAATTCACTTCTTAGTTTTCTTTGCGTGTCTTTGAGCTTGCTATTTTCAATCTCAACATCCTTCAATTTTTTAAGATTCTCATCTTCTTGTTGAATAATTTTGTCTTTATGATTTTCTTCTTCTTCATTGGAATTTTCTTCTTCAGTGTCATTTCTTTCAATGCTTGAATGAGGACATTCAAATTCAACGTGACCTACTTCTTCACAATTAAAGCAAAAGAACTGACCTCTATTTTCTTCTTTGAAGTCTGAGATGTTGTAATCTTCTTCAACTTCTTCTTCTTCTTCCCTTGCATAAAGTTCTTGTAGCTTTTCCCAAAGATCTTTTGCTGATGCACATGATTCCACCTTGGATTTCACTGAATCTATCAATCCATCTAGGATGGTATCTATTGCCAATTTGTTGTTCCTTTTTGCTTCCTTCTGAGCTGCAGTCTTTGGTTTCTTCAAAGCATTGTATCCTGAAGGAACTGAGATACAAACATTTTCCCCAAGATCTTTCAAGTAAGTTTCCATTCTATTTTTCCAGTATTCAAAATTGCTTTCATCAAATGGTGGAATCCCATTTGGAATGTTTCCTTCCATTTCTGCATAGGATCTTCCTTCCAGTGGTTAAACTGTACTGAAGGTAACCCACTCTGATACTAATTGTTGATACTGAGAGGGGGGTCAATCAATATCAAGTACAATTTAAAAACCTTTTTCAACTTATACTTAAACCATTCAATTATATTCAATGAGAAATGAACAATAGTATAAGAGTTACACTAATACACCACAATACACCATGCACAATATATGAGAAATAATCAATAGTTTTTGTTCAAGGGAAGTAATGACTTCCAAAGGTAGCTACAAATTCCAAATGTAAAGAGAGGGATAAATATCCAAGAGGATGATACAATCCTCCAACATTAAGAGAGAGTTGAACTCCCCATCCTTGCCCCTTCCTTCCACCCAAGAATATATGAGAGATAATAAAACTTTACATTAAATCATCACCATCAACCAATCATTACATAGAACCTAATAATTCTTCCTGAGACTTCTTCAATTTCTGAAATTGTTCAATTTTAGTGTACTCTGATCCTATATATAATATTACTCAATGTATTCTCTGAAACTCCTCCAAGTTTCACTCCCTGAATCCTCCCCAAAAAGAAGTTATAGAAAGAATGGTAGACTTTATTCAATTCTAGTCGATTCAGGAGACCGAACTTGTACAGAATTCCCCGCATTCAATATTTAACATCTAATTCTGAAACTCCCACAAAATAAACTAAAGTCCGTACTATTTCCAATGAAAATTTTCCCACATCATTTGGATTCTCGATGAAGACGTTATGACCGTTTTACCCAGAACACCTGTTTATTGACTATCTTCAGGACTGGTCACAAATGCTATCTTCCACAAAGTGTATATCCATAATTATAGAAAATCAAGAGATGAATTTTTTACTAGAGGTACCTTTCTATGTCTTCTCAATACCATATCGATTTCACTATCTGAATAGTTCTAGAAAAAAGGTTATAGCAAAAATGGTAAGATGACCTGAAAATACCATACCTTACAACACATCACCAAAAGACTTCATCCTCCCTTGAAATCCGACCTTCTTTACTTCTTATTTCCTTTGAAATTCAACTTGTATCAAAATGAATGTATAATGATGTTTATTTCTATCATTTATGTCACTTCATTTTAACATTAGGGCCTGTTGAAAAATACTGAGAGGGGGGGGTGAATCAGTATTTCGAGCTATCAATAATTTTTAACTTTTCTTTCACTGAAAAATCTTATTCTATTTTATAGAGATCTGTTGTATATTCTTATGAAAACAGTAATTCATCCAGAGATCTTATCATGGGTTTCTTCATTCATCAAATGTATTTTAAACAATATTTCAACCAAATAGACTAACACACATGAACACCAGGATTTAAGGTGGAAACCCAAATTGGGAGAAAACCACCGCTGCTGTTGTCTCTGTCTTCAATTATTATTATTAGGAAAACATTATAAAACAATGTACTAGTACTGACTCATACTAGTACGCAGGCTTCTACCTGCAGAAGGCTACAACCTTCTCTCGTTTACCAGCCTTTCCAGGAAGGGAGCTTCAACCCCCTGAAGATAGCACCAGTTTCTACTGGCAGAGTGCTACTGCTGAAGGGTTTAACCCTCATACTCACTGCTGACCACG
>ML800410.1:668154-721166 GCA_009831015.1 Picea engelmannii
TCATTAATTTTCACACTGGATCAGGCAGTTTCATCTAGTGGTTATGACAGTAACAAATATTATCTCAAGAGTAAACACAGATCTACAGACTGTCAGGCATTTACCAGAGGACATATGTTAAACAACTCAATAAACCTGGAGAGGGATGCCTCTGACCTGCTGCTCTGCTTCACCTTCTTCTGCTGTGCCTTCTCAGCTTTTCTCTGCTTTGCGGGTTCTCCTCTGCCACTGTAGCACTTGCAGAGCTCTATCCCACTCTCTTCAACCACACCTCCACAGTCTGTTTCCTCATCTCTTATACACACAGGCTCAACATTTCAACTTCCCAACTCCTTGGGCAGAATGACAGCAACTGTCCAGCCAACCGGAACTCTAACTGATCGACAATTAATTTGCAATTATGAATCTGTTTCACTAACGGATTTGTAATTGAAGGAGTTAAATGTGTGTGGAGGAACAACAACCCTCCGATCAATTCAAAATTTATCCAACGGTTCAGATCGCATCGGGATTTCACTCATCGTGATTTCGGCATTCACTGTGTCGAGATGCACATGCACTCGGAACCTCCGATTCTCCGATCCCCGATGAGCTCCTTTTTGGAGCTTTAGCCTCTTTCCACGTGCTAGCCCTGCTGGCTATAGGCCTTGGCCCCATAAGACCGTCAACACATGACCTCGGTCAAACCATTCATCGGGTTTTCGGCGTTTTCGATGTCACCATGCACATGGCTCCGGGATTCCCGATCCTCGATTTCCGATTAGCCGATCCTGCCACGCGTCCTCTCAGATGAATGGTCCCGATTGAGTCGGGATTTCGGGACATCCGATGTCCTGTTTCTTTTAACCTTGGGAACTTCGATTTCCCGATTGACGATATGCCGACTCGCTCCTGATTTTCGACACCTGTCCCTCAAATGGATGGTCTCGATACCTTCGGGATTTTGAGACTTTCGATCTCTCGTTTCCTTCAACCTCAGGAATTCCGATTTCCCGATGTCCGATATGCTGATGGTGCCTTGATCTTCGACACTTGTCCCTCAGATGGACGGTCCCGATCCTCGATGCCTCTGCTGACGTCACACGTGGTTTGACACGTGTTAGATCCTGCCACGTGTCACTCTGATTCATGACTTTTATGTGCCTGAAGTTTTGAATCTGCCTGACACCTGTCATTCCTTGGTTGTGCCACGTGTCATCACCTGGTTGTGCCACCTGTCATCACCTGGTTGTGCCACCTGTCATCACCTGGTTGTGCCACCTGTCAGTTGGGATTTCGCATATCGCGAAATCGGGATTTTCGTTGCATTGTTTTCTTTGCATGTTGAAACCCCGATCCTCGAAACTCCGATGGAGCCTCCAAGCTGCCACGCATCCAGACGAATAGACGGTCTAGATCTCATTCTCGATTCAATTGCTGAGATTGAGTCGTGATATCGTATATCGCGAAATCGGGGTTTTTGTTGTAATTGAACACAGAACTCATGAACCTCCGATTCCCGATTCTCCGATGCCACCTGTCCTCTGCGCTGTCACCTGGACCCCAGTAGGTGCTTACCTCCATCGAAAAATCACGTATCGGGATATCGTGATTTCGGCAGTTGTGAGTTTCTTGTCACCGAGAACTCCAAAACGCCGAATACCGACTCGTCCGGATCTCCTGCCACGTGTTCTCACAAATGGACGGTTTAAACCGCCTATCGGAGATCGCGGATCGCGATTCCAATATACAAGGTTTCCATGTCCACGGAAACTCCGATTTTCCGATGAGTTGACCTCTGAATCTCCTCCGGATGTCCGACGCGTGTCCTTCTTATCCTGCCATCTCCGCTGTTGCCATCAATGACAACAACCATCAACACACATTCATTGCTGGGTCAATATTTTCCAACAGGGCCGACCTGACACTTTGTTATTTTGTAATTCTTTTCTTTAATTATCTTCAGGGCCTACATGTACTTCCTTCTTCAATTCACTTTGTCATCTTCAAAAATTCATTTCTCCTCAACCATGAGGATCCACGTGACGTGCCACATACCACCAGAAACAACATGATTTATACTATCAATTCATGGGTGTTGTATATTCATGTGCATTGTCCTTCATGTCCAAATACCTTTATCAATCTTGCGGTCCAAAACCCATGACTATGGTTGACATCAATGACAACAACCAATATTCCAACAATCTCCCCCTTTGTCATTGATGGCAACACTCATGATCCCCCTATCATCGTGATCCAAATTTCTCTCCCCCTTTGACATCAATGGCAAAGGTTAGGGCTGCTCCCCCTGAGTTTAATCGAAAAATGTAACTCTCTTCTTTGGGGCTGCTCCCCCTAAACATGTGGCACTCAATAATACTTCATTCTTATTTTTTGTCTTTGGGACTTTTTCTTCCTTAGAATCCTTTTGTGTCGCTTTTGTATTCTCTCTCTTCTTCATGTCTAGGATGTATATGTTGTTCGATCTTCTTGTTGTAGTTGCAACCAATCTTCCTGAGTTATTTTCTCTAATTTTACATTTACGGGAGTCAAATGTAAGAGTGTATCCTTTATCACACATTTTACTAACACTGAGTAGATTATCATTCAAGTCTTCAACCAATAGAACATTCTTTGCTTTTACATTTTTTATTCAAACCTCTACTATAGCTTCTCCAAGTATTTTGGCAGATGGGTCATCTCCAAATGAAACATTGCCGTGCTTTCTCTTCAAGATGATGAATTTCTCTTGATCCCTGGTCATGTGTGAAGAACATCCATTGTCTATGTACCATTCATCTTCTTCTTTACATTCTTCAGCAGTTAATGGTATTCGACAATCTTGATTGTTTGGAATCTCTTTCCTTCTCCATACTTTGGTTGGCATAGGGACATATTCATTCATATATATGCAATCTCATGCTTTGTGACCAAGATAATTGCATTTGTAGCATACAATATTTTTGTCCATCAATGGGTAAAATGAATTATAAATTTTGTTGACAAATCCCCGATTATTTCCATATCTTTTGTTTACACCATTCATGTTTCTTGCATATTTTTTCCTTTCATTGATTCTACAATTAATTGCCTTATGTCCAAATTTTTTGCAAGTATAACAATGACCAAAAAAGAAATTTTGATACCTGAGAGTAAGTGACCTTCTTTGTGATGTAGTCCATCTGGTTTCATGATCTACTCTTCTGTAGTTTTCTTCATACCGATTGAAGCTTCTTTGATTCCTGAAGGTAGGAGGTCTTCTTGGAAATTCATCTCTTTTGTAATCATTCCTTATTTCTGGTATCCTGGTCAACTTCTCATAAATTGTCTATGTAGCTCTTTCTTCAACCTTATTGTTGGTATTTGAATCTTTTTTTTATGAAGTTTCACCCATGCATTCAAGATGTGTTAACTCTTTTGGCACTTGAGAGTTTCTTAAGCTCTTCCTCAATGAGACAACTTCTTGTTCAAGTTTCTCACAATCTTCTTCTTTCTTTATCATTTGGACCTTCTTTACTTCTACTATTCTTCTTGCTTCTTCGAGTAGAGTTTTCAAGGAAATGGTTTCTTCTCTTAGTATCTGAAAGTCTTCTAATTGTTTCTTTAAGATTACAACTGTCTTTTCACAACTAACCAATTCACGTCTTAGTTTTCTTTGCATGTCTTTGAGCTTTCTATTTTCAATCTCAACATGCTTCAATTTTTTAAGATTCTCATCTTCTTGTTGAATAATTTTGTCTTTATGATTTTCTTCTTCTTCATTGGAATTTTCTTCTTCAGTGTCATTTCTTTCAATCCTTGGATGGGGACATTCAAATTCAATGTGACCTACTTCTTCACAATTAAAGCAAAATAACTGACCTCTATTTTCTTCTTTGAAATCTGAGATGTTGTAATCTTCTTCAACTTCTTCTTCTTCTTATGTTTTTTCCCTTGCATAAAGTTCTTGTAGCTTGTCCCAAAGATATTTTTCTGATGCGCATGATCCCACCTTGGGTTTCACTGAATATGTCAATCCATCCAAGATGGTATCTATTGCCAATTTGTTGTTCCTTTTTGCTTCCTTCTGAGCTGCAGTCTTTGGTTTCTTCAAAGCATTGTATCTTGAAGCAAATGAGATCCAAACATCTACCCCAAGAGCTTTCAAGTAAGTTTCCATTCTATTTTTCCAGTATTGAAACTTGCTTCCATCAAATGGTGGAATCCCATTTGGAATGTTTCCTTCCATTTCTGCATAGGATCTTCCTTCCAGTGGTTAAACTGTACTGAAGGTAACCCGCTTTGATACCAATTGTTGATATTGAGAGGGGGGTGAATCAGTATCAAATACAATTTAAAAACCTTTTTCAACTTATACTTAAACCATTCAATTATATCCAATGATAAATGAGCAATAGTACAAGAGTTACACCAATACACCACAATACATCATGCACAATATATGAGAAATATTCAATAGTTTTTGTTCAAGGGAAGTAATGGCTTCCAAAGGTAGCTACAACTTCCAAATGTAAAGGGAGGGATAAACCTCCAAGAGGAAGATAAAATCCTCCAATATCAAGAGAGAGTTGAATTCTCTATCCTTTCCCCTTCCTTCCACCCAAGAATATATGAGAGAAAATAAAACTTTACATTAAATCATCACCATCAACCAATCATCACATAGAACCTGATAATGCTTCCTAAGACTTCTTCAATTTCTAGAATTCTTCAATTTTAGAGTACTCTGATCCTGTATATAATATTACTCAATGTATTATATGAAACTCCTCCAAGTTTCACTCCTTGAATCCTCCCCAAAAAGAAGTTTTAGAAAGAATGGTAGACTTTATTCAATTCTAGTCTATTCAGGAGACTAAACTTGTACATAATGCCCTGCGCTCAATATTTAACATCTGATTCTGAAACTTGCACACAAGAAACTACAGTCCATACTCTTTCCAATTATTTTTTTCCCACGTCATTTGGATTATCTATGAAGAAGTTATGACTGTTTTAACCAGAACACCTGTTTATTGACTAGCTTCAGGACTAGTCACAAACCCTATCTTCCACAAAGTGTATCTCCATAATTATAGCGCATCAAGAGCTGAAATTTTTACCAGAGCTACGTTGATATGTCTTCTCATTACCATATCGATTTCACCATCTGAATAGTTCTATACAAAAGGTTATAGCAAACATGGTAAGATGACCTGAAAATAGCATACCTTAGAACACATCACCAAAAGACTTCATCCTCCCTTGAAATCCGGCCTCCTTTACTTCTTATTTCCTCTGAAATTAAACTTGTATCAAAATGAATGTATAATGATGTTTATTTATATCATTTATGTCACTTCATTTTAACATTAGGGCCGACCTGACACTTTCTTATTTTGTAATTCTTTTCTTTAATTATCTTCAGGGCCTACATGTACTTCCTTCTTCAATTCACTTTGTCATCTTCAAAAATTCATTTCTCCTCAACCATGAGGATCCACGTGACGTGCCACATACCACCAGAAACAACATGATGTATACTATCCATTTTTGGATGTTGTATATGCATGTGCATTGTCCTTCGTGTCCAAATACATTTATCAATCTATTGGTACAAAACCCATGACTAGGGTTGACATCAATGACAACAACCAATCTTCCAACATTCACAACTATTCAAACTTATCACATTGGCCTCCTCCTAAATCAACTAGATGTATATTTATACATTACAAAATGGGCTTAATCATGGGTAAACCCATTGGACAACATCCCCATACCTGTTACATAAGCCCAAAACCTAAAAAGCCTTAAAAAGGGGTCGAGATTCCACAATATCTACTTCGACTTGCTCTCCACCTTCGACAGTCTGTAGAAGTACAAAAATAGGTCAAACCTGACCAAGGATATCCAAAAATTGGTCAAGGACCAACCTACTCGACAAGCATTTGTTCCTTCTCTCGCTAGATCTGTTCTTTCTCTTCTTCAAATTTTGACTGGAGGGCAACCTTCTCCTACTGCGCAATCCTGTGTTTCTCTATCAGCACTTCTTATGCTTGTTTCAGGGCCACCGTGTCCTATTCCTTTTCTTCTTGTGCATGATGAAGGTGAGATTTGGTCACATCGACTATTTTGCAGAGTTGGGTAGGCTCATCTCCCAACTTTGGTTCTTCTGATGGTGGGGGCACAGTGGACACTGCGTGATTGATGTGAAGGCCTTGCTGAACTCCTCTCAGCTCTGTCTCAATTCTGTCATACATGGATTCTTGTTTGGCTTTGTTGTTCTACAAAATGTCATGTGAGGTGTTTGATACAACTGCACTGATGAAGTCGAATTCATTGAGCATGGGCACTGTCTGCAACTTCGTCTTACTAGCTCTGGATTTCTTCCGCGAGATAGGTTTCATGGGAGAAACCTTTCTTTTCTTATATGGATTAGTCTCATCGATGGGATCCCTAGGCGGTGTTACCTCACCTTGTTTCTGTTGATCTTCTTTCCCATTGTTCTCTTCTTTATCTACTTCATCGTTACCTCCTTCTCCAAGTGATTCTGAAGTAGTTTATTCTGATGCACTACTCAGGTTCTGTACCTCTTATATCTTCTTCCTTCTGTTGGTTCCAGATGTGTCATGTTCTTCACGAGTGGCCTCCAGGATTTTGATTGGTTCAGGATTGGACAATTCTACAAGGTCAACGGGGATAAGGCCTTAGGATTGGATAATTTCGAACACATAAATCAAAATTGCAGAAGCATGATAAGGCCTCCATTAAAGAAAATATTGATGAGAGACACAAGAAGGTTTGGAGAAGAAGTGAAAAACAAGAGGAGGAGGTAAATGAAGAACAGTTCCAAGGAATCATACTTTCAGGATTTGCAATAGCACAAGATCATGATGAATTTATAGGCAAAGAGGAAAGTGTCAAAATTCAATTAGAAGACGAAGAAGATGTCAAAACATAGGATGATTACAGAATTCAGGAAGAGGATGAAAAGGAAGATGTATTCACATATGGAGAAAAAAATTACACTGCATCAAAGCATGTATTGTTCTAATCCATTCATCTTGGAAAATCCTAGTTAATATGAATATTAGATAGTGGGAGTCTATGCAGTAGATGAGACAGATGGGTCAACATTATGGAAAATTGAGTAGACGAGTCTTAGATAGTATGGACAAATATGGATTCATAGATTGGTTCAGATATTGATTTAGAGATTGATTCATAAATTGGTTCATAGAATGTTGGATGATTATTTGAATGCTTAAATTTTGAATGCTTAATATTGAATGTTTTTTATATATGTCAGTTGATTACTCGAGGAATCACCAATGGAAAATAACTCCAATAGGTTGAGGTACATATTGATGCATGTATGATGCATGGATAGTTCCAAGGATATTCATATGAATAACAGATCATGGTGTTCTTGATGTAGTATTTTTGAGCAATTGATCTATGTTCTGGTAGAGAAAGAACATCCACAATAGAAGAAGATTGTAGTGATAACATATTGTTCATAGTGATTACATGAAATCTTGTAGAGAATATAGGGGGATTCATACCCATAGGGGGAGTTATTTTCTTAACCATGATTGGTTAGAGTAGGTACAATATCATATTGACAGGGGGAGTTAATCCTTTTCAAAGGAAGAGAGAAATATAAAAGGTCTTTATACAGGGGGGGCATCCCCAAGGAGAGTTCAGTCAGGGGGAGAAACCTCAAAGGGAGATACCATTTTCCATTGATTTCAAAGGGGGAGAGATAAAAACAATGGTTAGGAGTATAAGAATGAATGTTATCATGACTAAGTGTTGCCATCAATGTTGGTGTTTCAATCAATCCCAAAGGGGGAGATTGTCAGACATTTGTATTAGGTTGTTGGACAATTGGTTGTCATTGATGTCAACCATTAGAGATAGATTTAAATCCATAGATATTGATTTCAAACCTTAGAAAAGTCCCAGAGACATGGTTGAATGTGTTCGATGGTTGATTATTATCTCTATGATTGTTCTTGTGGTTATTCTAGTTGTCAATTATGTTGGTTGATGTAAACAATTGAGATGGATACACTTGATGAATTTCGGTAGAGAAAAGGTAACAAAGGTTTGATCATGGAATAAATATATGAAGATCAATTTATATGAAAGTATTGTGTGTATAGATGGAAAATACATGCTATGTTGTTTCCGGTGATATATGACACGCCACACAGTTCCTCACGGTTTGGGAGATATGACCTTGAGAAGCTAGATCACCCTCATAGAATATTCAAGAAGTCACTAGAAGGTTAAAAAGGAAGTCAAGTATTCTAGAATATCCTAGAAAGTCATGGAGAATTTAGAGATTCAAACTGGTTTCATTAAATAAATAAATTAAAGGTAAATTAGTTTCACCAAATAATGGTTAAGTGGACAAAGTTTGATTAGTAAAAATGGGTTAAGTAAGTTTTGGTAAAGTAGTTTCAAAAATAATTATGGATTGATTATTGAAGGAAAGTGGTTAAGATAAGTGGACAAAGTTTGATTAGTCAAAGTGGAAAAAAGTAGGTTAATTGGTTAACCCTAAAAGATGGAGAAAGGGGTAAAGTTGTTGCAAGTAAAATTCTAAAGGAAGACATGAAGAGTATAAAGGGAAAGACAAGCCTCGCTCATTTGTATCCATTGAACTTCATTAAATATAATTTGTGAAAGGTTATTTGCAAGTTTTCATTGTCATATTTGAAGCTACGCAAATCTGAGGTAGTGAATCAAAGAGATGACAAATATTTTGTTGTTGTAGAGGTAACAAAATCACAGCAGAAAAATTGCGGCAGTAAAAATATGGCAGTAGAATCTCGACAACAAAACCGTGGTAGAAAACTCACGGTAGAAAAACTGCGGTAGAAGAATCACGACAGAAAAACCGCGGTAGTAGAATCATGGAAACAAAACCATGGAAACATAATCGCGACAACAAAATTGCAGAAACATAATCACAACAATGGAATCACAGCTACATAAATAGATCCATAATAGATCCACAGCTACAGAAAAGTAAGAGGTATGTTAATGTGTTTGTATTGAGTTGGATCTATGTTGTTGTAGAGGTATCAAAATCACGGCAGAAAAATCATGGTAGCAGAAACACGACAACAAAATGATGGTAGTAGAACAACGATAGTGGAACCGCGTGTTACAAGGGAAAAACTCTCTATGGCCAAGGGTAAACCACAACAGACAGGTATGAATGCAGAAATCAACTCAACTCCAGAATGTTCTATATAGACTAATGTGCAATAAAAGGAATAAGCCTACCTCGATCCAATTGTTTGATGTCGTTCCACCATTGAGCATTTTGACCCAAAGCTTTACACCTGCAATAAGTTCTCTACAAACAAGCGATGCAAGTATATAGTGATAGTATATAAAATGAGTTAGCACAACAGATAGCACAATCCATTAATAAACATTACATACATCCCCATGGATAATAATCATATATTCGAAAGATATTGATTGGACGAGAAAGGAGTATTTATATTAATAATTGATCAACAAAAGTATCAATATTACAGACTTCTATGTCGGCATGGTTCAAAACCAAGAAACCAAGTTCCTTCCAACTGGGTCTCGACCACTTTAATCCTCCACTAAAGGAAAGCTCATAGCAAAGAGATAAAGAGATTCTCTTGACAATAAGGGAAGAGCTTGGGGGCTGAACACTGTGTTCATACTTGAGGGACAAAGGGATGTAGACTCAATATGAAGTAATTTCTCCAGAGTGACTTTGCTCTCAAAGTTGAATGCTTTCTTTATCTTTTTTCATAGATTGAAATTGTGCTCTTATAGCCTCCATAATGCAACTGAAGGGCCGAGTCAGAATGTTTCCAGTATATGGAAGGCCAAAGATTAGAGATCATTTGTCATGACATGTAAACTCGACCTCATTTTTTATTTTCTGGCACAAATCCTGATATACGTGAGTTGTAGTGGAGCATCAAGTGTATACGCATATTGCAAAGAATTTAGGGAGTGTTTATGTGGAAAAATGTATGTTTTAGCTCTGGATTCATAAAAAAGGGGATGATAAGTCTGCATAGGGAAATGGAAAAAGGACCTCTATGCAAAATAGAAATGGTGAGGCAAATCTTTCTATAATAGAGTCCCCCTAATGTGTGAGATCAGAGGAGTATCTATGATGGCCGAAATACATTATAAATAACCCAGAAGTGGAGTGGTAGAGAACCAACTGGATGAACTCAATTTCTCATTACACTATGTACTGATTTTGCATACATGGCTGCCAAGAATATAATGCAGATCCATGTGGAAAATATACCAACAAGTGTTCATGGCCATAAGTAGGAAAATATAAATGTGGTTACATGCCAATAGCTATAATAGTCACGAACAAGGCCTAGTGAAACCAGTCTCAAAATCAATCTAAAGATATCTGTCTACCATGGAGCACAATCTAATATCCCATGATCGCTGAAGTCAAATAGGTACTGGTCCGATGAAATGGAAGCAACAATTCAGGAATGATGTGTCTAGAAAGTGATGTCTTCGAGTCTTCAATACAATACGCCAATGGTGAAAGTCTACATCATGTGAATAAATGAGTTGAGGTCGAACACAATGAGACATTGTTTGATTACCGGTCATTGAGGTATACCGTTAACAAACACGAGATAGCCTAGCAATGATGAAAGTAGGTATCAAGGCACCAAGTACATCTCTACAAATGTGAATGAAGGAGCTGGTGTTGAACATTTGAGAGATCCATTGATTAAGAGACATTGATGTATTCCCATCTGTCAATGGCAAGAGAGCCTGCCACTAATGACTGCAAACCTCAAGGTACTCATAAAACTCTAAGTCTCGTATCTAGAATACATGAGCTGAATTCGATGGAAAGAGACCCACTGAAAGGAGAGCATTAGGGAATCTCTCATCATTCATCACAAGGAGAAAAGAAGGAGCTTCATGATTTGGTGGAGATCGGACGAAGAACATGTTCATGAACTAATGACCCTGTGCATATTTCGTGTGTTCCAAATGCCTGTGGGACACGGAAAAGACCCTCTGAATAGCAGCCAGTGATAAAAACTGCTGAAAAAGGTGAGGAAACTACCAATAAGGCTAATGGAATCCAAGAAACTACACGAATCCCAAAGTGTGAATAGATGTCTTGCCGTCGAACACAAGGGAAACCACCCAGTCAACAACCCATGATGAAATGTCGATTGCTAGGTTCAAGATGACCTACCAATGATGAAAGTAGGGTCAGGGTGCATCATAAGACCAAAGTATCATGTGATTCTGAGACAAACTGAGGGTATGGGCGATATGCAAAGTCAATATTTATGAGGAGTGGCCGACACAGGTTGATAGACTTCCTTTGAACAAGAGCATGAGACATACGATGGACTCTGGCAGCATAGAATTAATGATTTGAAAATTAGATGCAGGAGGCATCCATAATGTTCTCTATAGTGGATGGAATATTAACCAACCAGTAGAGAAAATTATGTAGCGAGATCAGCTTCCTAAGGCCATGCTAAACCCAAAATTATGATGATGCAAGGACTCAATAACTTTGTGCTCTGTTCAAAGGCCACACGACTGCTGCCAATTACAATATAGTAATCCCTTCCCGCCCGTATTTTTTTGTTTTTTCATAACAATTGAATGCTATGATACAGAGGAGGGAACGAGTGTCGCAAGTAATAAAAACTAGTTCCAGCAGTTGAACGTACCTATGCTCAATGCAAGGAGATGCATGCAAGAGATGGACACTTGAGGTGATTTTCCCTCTAGGGTATAGGGTGTCAAATTGCGAAGGATATAGACAAGTCTTTGCTTGGTTGAGGATGCAAACTGCTTGGGCCATGGTTTATAACGCAAAGCATGAACCAGCGAAAGGATCAATAATGCAAGCAAGGGCATGAGATGCAATCACAATGTAACACCAAAAAATGTCCTTTTTTATATATTTTAGTCTACTTGGTCTGAAAAAGGGGTAAACTTGTGCCAAACAGACGTCTTTTCAAATACAATTTACGAGTGTGAAGAAGACAAGTTCACTCGGTGATCTTTTCCATTTTTGATAGCGAGTCGGAAAAGAGCTTAATTGAGACTCATGATATTTCAAATCCAATTTTAATGAGTGTGAAAGGGACAAATCACTCGACGATATTTTCAATTTTTAGTAACGAGTCGGAAAAGATCTTAACTAAGACTCATGTTCTAGGAGTCTAATCAACATGTAAGGGGGGAGGCCAAGGCTCTTGTCCCAGCCTTCTGGCGAAGGTCAGTATCATGCAGATAGCTGACAATAGCTTGGGAAAACCCAAGGATTTCGAAGATAAGGAGGAGAAGGTGCTAAAGGAGGATACAGTCTCCATGATGGTTCGAATAATGTCTCTGAATGGAAAAGACATAGGTGGGGGGATGGGATGTCCCATCAGGTCGTCCCAATCAAAAGGAACTTCGGGTTTGCCTCTATCCTTTGTAGCTTATTTTTTGAGCGAATCCCAAGCCCATGACCTAGAGTGGAGATCATTCCTAGAGGGCCATGCGATCCAGCTATGGTGCGATGGGTCGAGGTCATGAGACGGTAGGGTGGAGGTAGGGTGGTGACACCCTACAATGATGATTTTTTCTTCTGGTGGGGGAGACAAATCATAGCTCTGGATGACTATCCCTATGCGGGAATTGATTTCAGAGGTGATCCTGATATTGTTCTTCCACCAGGAGCTACCTATGGTGCCATAGGTAAACAATATTTTTTATATATTTTATTTTTGTATTTTAAAAGAACAAAAATATTTTTTTGGATGGTGTTTTTAAATATTAACTCGATACTTGTGTGGTTGCAGACGTGGGTCCGCAACGACCATAGGGATTCCTATGACACAAGTGGAGGCACTGGGTAGATGAGGTAGTGGGAGGAGAGGCGGAGAGAGTCCTTCAGAATGTGTAGGGCAACCTGTCGCAATTGACGCAGAGGATTCCTATGGTTTAGGTGGAGGATATACCTGAAGCCATGCAGAGGCAGGTTGTCGGTGTCCCTAGAGAATGGGTATGACTCTTCCAGCATCTCACCAACGCCATGGTTTGCTATCACGAGACTCATCTGACGCCACAGGAGTAGATATCATAGGACATGTATATCGGATATATATGTATTTTTTATGGGTTTAGCCCCAATTTTGTAATATAAAACACCATATTTTTTGGAAATATAAAAAAAGGGATCTTCGGCTCTACTTATATCTTACAATGTGTTCATTGATTTAATAGTCTTCTTTGCTTTATTAATGTGACAAATTCCAATCCAAGACATAATTAGCATAGGAATCAAATACATGATTAGAACTTCTAGGAATGTGAAAATATGTAATAAAATCAAAATGTCGTTCTAAAAGACGTACCTGTACGAATCGATGGAGTAACATTAGATCACGCACACAGTAATGACCATTTAACTGACGTATGACTAACTGAGAATCCAGGCACACCTCTATAGAGAAAATACCATGTGATATAACATTGCACAATAATTCTATAACGACGCTATATTCATCCACATTATTCATGGATGTCCCTAGGCATACACCACCTGAAGACACCAGCAGACCATCGGATGAGTAAATCACCCAAGCGACAGAAGATAAGTTCCATGTATGACGACTGGATCTGTTTGCAAATCCTATGTAGACCAAAGATTTCGTTGACATCTGCCAACAAAGGGGAAAACTCGATAAGCAAGCCAAAGACAAAATGGGGAAAAGGTGTATATACACTAAATTTACATTAGTATACAAAGGGTTTCTCCCAAGCCTAGGGCTCAAGCGTAGTACCTTTTTAGGTAGAGCCCATTTCTAGGCTCAGCCAATTTATTCCCTTCATAATCTTCCAACACGTAGGCTCCTTTTTCTAGAAAAAATCGCATGATATAAGGACCATGCCACATGGGTTTAAAATTTCCTACCCCTAGTGGTTCTTTGGCTTGGTCATACAAGAGGACCAAGTCACCCTCAGCATACAACCACGGACAGATAGACTTATTGTACTGAACCTTGACACGTTTCTGATTTGCCTCGATAGCTGTAAAGGTGTCTCGAAACTGCTCATCAAGACTCTCTAAGTGAACAAGGCGTCTCTCTAAATACGAAGTGTCAGGTAGGAGCTCAACTGCCAATTTGAGAGAAGGTATTTCACATTCAACGTGAAGTATCGACTCCATGCCATGTACTAACTGAAAAGGAGAAAAACTGGTGGCAGTATTATCCGAGGTTTGGTATGCCCAAAGTGCGAGATATAACATGATGTGCCAGTTGGAGTTACTCTGACTGATAGTTTTTTGCAAAATGGTCTTGAGAGACTTATTGATGACCTCTAGTTGCCCATTTTCCTGGGGGTAATAAGGATATGAGTGATCATGTTTAAACCCCAGCTTAGATTCTAGTTCTATCATCATTTCATTCTGAAAATGACTACCATGATCAGTGACAATCTCACTCGGGATACTGAACCAAGCGATAATTTGGTTGAATATGAAAAAAGATGCAGTCTTCCCATTGGATTTCACGGTAGGCATGGCTTCGGCCCACTTGGTAATGTAGTCGACAACCATGATAATGTGTTGATTCCTCCCAGCCGAAGTTGGGTTGCAATCAATGAAATCTATTCCCCACTTAGTGAAGGGATCGACGGTAATAACCGGTTGGAGAGGGGCTGGGTGCGAGCACATTTTTCGAGTGAACACCTAGCAGGGGTGACACTTCTTAACCACTTTAATAAAATCTTTAAATATGGTTGGCCAGAAGTAACCGACTCGCTAGATTTTTTGGGCTATCGCTAGCCTAGATAGATGACTGCCACAAGCCCCTTTGTGGAAATCATTAAGGACTAACTCGACTTCTTCATGAGTTAAGCAACGGCGTAAGGTACTATCTATTCCTCGACGATACAAAGCGTCACCAATGATTGTATACTTTTTGGCTTGGTATCGAACACATCGTCAATCATCTTGCGAGAGATGCTGAGCGAACTTCAAGGTTTGAAGGTATAAAATGATATCTCCATACTAGGGGTTGGCTGACAAAACAAGGAAAATGTGTTCATCTGCGAATGAATTGACATGAATAACATCTTCATCTAACCGTGGGAAATCGGATATTAACTCTGCAAAAACTAGTGATTTCTTGGACTTGGCCGAAGAAAAGTCGAGATCAAATTCTTGTAGGATGAAAATCCATTTATTATATTTTCCACCTATGATACGTCTAGTGAGGACGTATTGAAATGGATTAACATTGACAACCACAATAGTTTTTCAAATAAATATATAGTGTCGTAAACGTTGGACTACGTGGACGACAACTAAAGCTAGCTTTTCAACGTGTGAGTAATTTCATTCAGGACCAACCAAATTTCGACTGAGATAGTAGATGGCATGCTCGCAGAGCTCATCATCCTCCTAATCTAGAACCTTACCAATGGTCTCTTCAGACATGGCGATATACAACAAGTAATCTCTACTGTAATCAGGAGATTTCAGCAGAGGGACCGATATTAAGGCTTTCTTTAAGGTGTCAAAAGACTGATGGGCTCACTCATCCCAGATAAGTGGGGTGTATTTCTTCAATAGGCACATGAAACCCTTAATAATATTGGCATAATTCACAATAAACCGACGCAAAAAGTTAGCGTTCCCCTATAAACCTTGAAGCTGTCTAATTGTGCGCAGGGGAGGCAACTGAAGAATTTACTCAACCTTAAGTGGATCTACCATGATCCCTGTCTCAGAGACTAAGAATCCTAAGAGATAGCCAGATCTAACGCAAAATATGCATTTATGAGGGTTGAGTCAGATTCTATAGTAGCAGCATCTTTCAAAAACCAGTTGAAGGTGCGTATCATGATCCATTCTCTTGTGAGAGTGAGCAGCAAGATCATCGAGGTAAGCTTCGACTATGTATTTGAGATCATGAAAATAAAAATTCATGGCTCGTTGGAAGGTTGCTCCAGTGTTTTTCAAGCCGAAAGGAATTTTCCAGTATGAAAACGTGCCCTAAGGACATATGACTGTCGTCTTATGTTGGTCTTTGGTTTTGATCTGGATTTGGTTAGAGCCTGAAAATCCATCCATAAAAGAAAATATTTCACTTCCCGCACACTCATCAATAATCTGATCAATGAAAGGCATGGGGAAGTTATCTTTAGGACAGGCCTTGTTTAGGTCGCAAAAGTCCATACACATGCGGATGGTTCCTTGCTTTTTATTCATGAGAACGGGGTTGGATACCCATTCGGTCAAGGGAATCGGGTAGATAAAGTCGACATTAAGTAGCTTCTCTACCTCTGCCTTAATAGCAGGGGCCTTCCTAAGATTAGCAACTCTAATACGTTGTCGAACGATTTTAGCATCCGGGTAAGTTCTAATCTCATGTTCGACAATATGGGGGTTGATCCCTGGCATCTCTTCATATGACCAAGAAAATACGTCTCAAAATTCTTTGAAGAGGTTGGTGTAGATCAGAATCTCCTTTGGTGAACAATCTGCATCGATATTTACGTTTTCAATCTTGCTAGGGGTATGAAAGATATTGATCTGGATGGTGGGAGAAATACTCGCCATATTCCCTTCAGCATAAATTTCATGTGTATCAAGTGGAACTATGATGTGACCAACTATCTCACTCAGGGTAGATCTAAAATCATCTTGCTCAATTTTTTCAAGACTTGGGAGAAAATAAGACCGATGATGCATATCATCCCAAGGTCTCTCGGAAACATTCATGGCTTCAAGGATGGATTTGTCTGAAGGAAAAGTCTCATCCAGGAAGTCATGTGAACAAGATAACGAAGTGGCCCACACAAGCTTGAGAACTGGATCTTTCTCGACCGTCTGCGAGGAAACTAAATCGGGAACATCAGAATAGTGAAGGATAGCTTGATATGCAACATCTGCTATTGATAGTGGCATAGACATGCCAGCATGCGACTAACCTTCGATCGATAAAGTCAGAGAAGGTAGGGTCCAAGGGTCACTGAAATAAAAAGTGTGGAAAGGGATGGACCTCTCTACTGAAGTGAGCATATTGGACATGGCGTAAATGTGGTGAATCGGTGTCGAGAAGTCGAAAGTACCCATGAGGGAACAATACATTCTGACACTGATATTCTCAGTTTTCGACTGATAATTTTCGACCACAGGGATTGACGGTCCAATAGATGTGTTCAGACTAGAGTACGCAAAGGATAATTGATCAATCGTCACAATCTCCCCTTCATGACAAAAACATAGTGTGCGGAAAATGGATGATACGATGATGACCATAGCATAAGTCCAATTGCGACCTAGTAACAGGTTATAATCGAGAGGTGCATCAACTACATCTACTTCCACTTCTACCATATTCCCACCTAACTGGACTGGAAAGGTGGGGAGAATACCATGAGGGAGGAAGGAATGACCATCAAATGCGGTCAACATGGTCAACGACTTTGAAAGGGTTGGAGAACCGATAGCTTTCCAACAGGCTAAGGACATCATGCAAGTGGAAACACCCTCATCAACAACTGTTCGTTTGATGGTACATTTAGAATACTCCATGTGGATTTGGAAAGCCACATGGTAAGGTAAGCAAGGCTTCATGTCCGTGACATCGGACATGATGATATTTGACCCACTAGGTTCTAGAGCTCCTAAGGCAGAGAGTAAGGCATTCCTCTATGATGGACACGTTTGGATTACCTCCAAAGAAGACATTGCGCAAGGTGTTTGGCCCAAATCCTCAACGATAGAGTAGTTATGGGAAACTTTATCATTAGGTTTATGGGTAGAGCACTTGAATACTCCGTTTGAAATATGAGGTGGTGGCTCTGGTTTCTCGATCTGTAAATTTGTCTCTGGGGGTGGAGGAGGAGATTCTAGGATTTTACTAGCTTTCAAAGAGCCATAATCTCGAGAGCGAGTGGCTATATCGATTGTTGCGCCGACCATATTGATGCAAACATAGTCGTCATCTTACGATGATGGGTTTTGACCCCCACCAGACGCATTTTCGGCATTCGAAGAACTCGAGGCTAAGTGTTGGTTGGGAGGAAAAGGATTCTCTAGCATAGTGGGTGAAAGATTTAAAAGCCTCGCAGCCTCTGCACATTTGGGGCATAAGTGTGTAAGGTGATCATCTGTACAAAGTTTACAAGGAAACTTAACCTTACGCTTTTCTTTCATGCCCTCTCCAGCATTATCGTTCTATTTTCCATTAATAGTCTTGTCCTTGGATTTATTCTTCCCACCTCTATGATTATTTCGACGTTTCTGTTTATTCCCATCTGGTTGTTGGTCACCATTTGGGTTTTTCGATGACTGCACAGAATGTACATCCACCGAATGGGTGGGTTTGGAGGATCCAAATGAAGCTGGTCCTCCAGAAGACTTTTTTTCCGAGTCTGTGGACTTTACATTGGTGGACCCCACAATGCTATCGGCATGGGGACCAAGACCCTGTCTAGGATCATGAGTCGACCTTGGTGTGTTGGGAAGAAGGTGGTATAACATCCTCAATTGGGCATAGATCAAATCAAATTGTTGGGCTCTAAAAATGGCCTCTTCCTCGCTGAAGACCCCGGAAGTAGCAACATCCTTTGAAATAGGAGTGTGCAAATATTTTAAAAACCATTCTAAAAGAAAGGCCAAGGGTATGGGAGTCTTAACTAACTATCTTCGCCTATGCCATTCCTGGATATGGTCTGAAATATGAGTACCGGAACCTTGGCATAAAGTTGACAAAAGTTCAAGGCCAACATCGTAACGAACGGGTAGTTGAAAATGGTTAAGGAAGGCAAGCACTAACTGTTGAAAAGATCCATATGTTCCCCTAGGTATCTCAATGTACCATTGTGATGCAATCCCAATAAGAGTCCATTGAAACAATCGTAATCTAATAGAATCATGATTCAAAGTATTCGATGAGCACCAGAGGTGAAAAGTAGTGACGTGGTCACCAGGGTCCTTGCCATTCTTACCTTCAAACTTTGGAATGTTTGACGGAAGCTTGGTGGGGACAGGGGGCCATGTGGGATCATGACTCACCAG
Source organism: Picea engelmannii (assembly GCA_009831015.1). NCBI lineage: Eukaryota > Viridiplantae > Streptophyta > Pinopsida > Pinales > Pinaceae > Picea > Picea engelmannii. The sequence goes on from ML800410.1 coordinate 687,218, forward strand.
GTCATTCATTAGTTTAGACAAATTTGGCAAATTAAGCATGGCTAGAAAGGGAATATGGGGCTACGACACCTGACCCCATCCTCCTGCAAAAGGATGAGTATTAGGAGTTGCATTCCATCCAGGGTTCTGGTAAGGACTAGGACCTTGTTCGGAATTAAAAGACCCTCCTCCAGGTGGATTCGTGAAAGATGGATTGGGCATCATTCCAGCAAGAATGTTCTGATAAGGGTTATGAAAATTTCCCCCAGTTGTATTAGCTCCAAACTGAGGGTTGTTAAAACTTCCCCCAACTAGATTAGATCTAGGTCAGTGGGTGCCCAAGACATAAGACCGACCTCCTCTGGGTGGGAATCCATAGGATTGAAGTGGATTCCTTATGCCAAAATTATTGGTCGAATTCAACACCGAGGGGATAGGGATATAGGGTAGAACTTGTCCACCATCTTGGTTGTTCCATCCAGCCATAGAAGGATTAGACCTGGGTTTAGGGAAGGGGACACTTCCTACATTAGGATTCGGTTGGGAAACATGAGAACCAAATGGAAAAGGAGTTTAAGGAGGTGTGGTGCCCCCAAGTTCAAGTCTAGCGTTATGGCCAGCAGCTGGGATAACAGTCGAAGACTGCGAAGTGAAACTTGGCATAGCATAAGAAAACAGACTAGCAGCCATGGGGATGGTCTAAACATTGAAACTCGGTGAGTGGCCAAAACCCCCAAAAGGGTTAGAGGAAAGAGATGAAGCATTGACTATATGTCTAGCCATAGTACCGGTGTAGGCCTCCGACGCTACAACTGTAGCAGTTGCAGGTGTCGAAGGAGTGTCATTAACTATAGTGGGATTAGGAGTTGATGAACTCCCAGTGTTTTGAAGACTAGAATCGGTACTCATCCTTGTGGGATCACAAGTTTGAATAGTGGATGTGTGTGTACCACTCCTGATAACTCTACGCCTTTTAGAAGGCAATAGCTCGAAAATCAATGGTAAATGTAACAACTGATGGGACCTGTGAGGAAGCTGGTCTGACTCCACAATGACTTATGACTCTCAACAAATAAAAATATATCCCAGGGCCAACTAGTAATCAAAGAGCATACCAAAAATTCAAACGGCCAATATGCATACAAATGGGCTAAAGTGGATGAGTGGCCTCCCTCGCTAAATAAGGTATGCCTCGTTTAAGAGGGACTTGAGACTCCCTGCTAAAGTTTGGAGGTAACATAATCAGTTATAAGGGCCCTCATTGGCTTAACAACTAATCAGTCAAACCCCCGCAGAGAGGTAATCCTCTATAAAGGTTGTGTGTTGTCTGACCCCTATCTGACTCAGGATACAAGCAGAATAACCCCTGCAAGTAACCTATGAGAAACCTAAGTCAAGGCACTAATAAACCATTGTATAAACGATGCACAAGAGAATAGTCATAAGTCCAGATCACCATATGGGCAGGGTAGCAAATCCCAAAACCTTGAAAGTACCGCCTCTCATAGAGGTATGGGCACTAGCAAGATCCCCAAAATACGAACAAATCCACATAAATATCTCTGACACTAGGTGAGTATCCAGGGGTTATCCCTTGAACTAACTTTGCGTGACCTCATGATTAAGTCTGGTGTGAGTGAAGCCTGCTAATATTACCAATTATACAATGGATTTCTCAACTCCCTGTCTCAGACACATAAGTTGATTTAATTTCCTTGGAGAAGTTTACTCAAAAAATCCTATTCCAAGGCACTAAATCCTAGGCTAGTTTGTGCACCCTAAAAAATAAAATTGTGACTAATCAATTTTAGTTTAAAGCATAAATTTTACTGGCCATGATTACTCAAAAAGGTATGGAAATGAAACTCATGGTGTTATGACTCTGCATAAGAATAAAAATAGATATAATGCAAAGCCTAACTTTAAATTTTCAGTGAATGATATGCTAAATAAAACAGTGCAATCTTCAATTTTAATTCTGCAACTCAGAAGTAAAATGAAATGTTTCACTAAATGTGATAAGCTAATGGTAAAGGTTCAAAGAAAAAAATACCAACCAATGCAAAATGCCTATTTTTTTTGTATTTTCAATGTATTTAAAAAAACAAAAATTGCATGGACTGATAAGTGAATTGATATATAACTTCTACTATGTATAAAAGAAATCACTCAAGCATAATACCAAGTAGCTAAGAAGAAATCCCAACTACCAAGGAAAAATAAAAAATGAAAAACAAAGAGAAAGATGTCGCCCAAAAATTCAACTCCAAAAAGGTTTCCTGTCATCCCAGATAATCTCAACAGGTACCACAGAGACCCAAGAAGGCTCAGTGATCCTCAAAACCTACCCAGTAGTCACTAAACTAAGAAAACAAGCAAGGGGGAAGTGGTATATGCTCTTGTTCAAGAGAAAAGGGCATATATACGCCTCTTGTAGTGGGACAACAAGCGTATACATGCGGTTGTCAGGGAAAAAAGGGTGTATATCTTTTAAAACAAGGCTAGGCAAGGTAAAAAGGCTGAAAACTCATACCAATAGTGAACAGACTTTGTCCAACTATGATACGACAAGAAATACAAAGGCAAAAGAGTAATGTAAGAAGGAAAAATACTTCAACCCTTAGAAGGAAGATCATTCCCCAGTGGAGTCGCCAATTCTGTTACAAGGGAAGAACTCTCTATGGCCAAGGGTAAACCACAACACACAGGTATGATTGCAGAAATCAACTCAATTCCAACATGTTCTATATAGACTAACGCGCAATATGAGGAAGAAGCCTACCTCGATCCAATTGTTTGATGTTGTTCCACCGTTAAGCACTTTGACCCAAAGCTTTACACCTAGAAGAAGTTTTCTACAAACAAGCAATGGAAGTATATAGTGACAGTATATAAAATGAGTTAGCACATTAGATAGCACAATCCATTAATAAACATTACAAACATGCCCATGGATAATAACCATATATTCGCAAGATATTGATTGGACGGGAAAGGAGTATTTTTATTAATAATTGATCAACTGAAGTATCAATATTACATACTTCTGTGTCGGCATGGTTCGAAACCAAGAAACCAAGTTTCTTCCAACTGGTTCTCCCCCACTTCAATCCTCCATCAAAGGCAAGCTCATAGAAAAGAGATAAAAATATTCTCTTGACAATAAGGGAAAGCTTGGGGGTTGAACACTGTGTTTAGACTTGAGGGACAAAGGGATGCAGACTCAATATGAAGTAATTTCCCCAGAGTAACTTTTCTCTCAAAGTTGAATGCTTTCTCTCTCTTTTTTCATAGCTCAAAATTGTGCTCGTATAGCCTCCAGAATGTAACTGAAGGGCTGAGTTGGAATTTTTCCAGTATATTGAAGGCCAAAGATCAAAGATCTTTTGTCGTGACATGTAAACTCAACCTCATTTTGTATTTTCTAGTACAAATCCTAATATATGTGAGATGTAGTGGAGCATCAAGCATATACCCATCTTTCAAAGAAGTTAGGGAGCGTATATGTGGAAAAATGTATGTTTTATCTCTAGATTCATCCAAAAAGGGATGATAAGTCTGCATAGGGAAATGGAAAAAGGCCCTCTGTGCAAGATAGCAATGGTGAGGCTAATCTTGCTATAACACTACGCTAGTAGAATCATGCAAGAAAAACTCTAGCAGCAAAATCGCGACAACATAATCACAGCTACACAAACAAATTTGTAATAGATCCGCAACTACAGAAAATTAAGAGGCATGTTAATGTGTTTGTCTTGAGTTGGATCTATGTGATTGGTTGAGAGTTGGTCTTGAGATGTTTTGTGAATTCCCTCTTGGAGGTTTAGCATTTGTTGTTGAGTAATATCTATTGGTGTATATTGTTGGTGTATTTCTAGTTCATATTTGATGTAGGAGCATCTCTCACAGCAAGCGAGCCAGCGCGGAAAACAAAGGACAGCTGGACGAACCCAGCAAAAAATTTTAAATGTTCCCTTGAAGTTGATGCGCCCAATATAAATGAGATCATTTAATGAAGGCACCTTGGTATAATGTAATCAGATCTTGAGCGCCCCACTCTCATTTGAAGTAGATGGAGGCATTTATAGTAGTTAATGCAGGTAGATAGAAATTGAATTTTAGATTAGACAGTTTTAGGAGGAAAGAGGGAAACGGGATATAGACACCCTCATTGTGCATTGTAACATAGTTAGTATCATTGGAGCATTGAGAAGAGAAGCAAAGAGCTGCAGAAGAACAACCATGTACATATCTTGAATTAATAGAAGAAGTTGATTCAAGTTCATGGCGTTGTGTTTGTTCTCTATGTATGCATGTTGAATGCTATGCTCATGAGTATGTACTTCCTGTTATGCATTTGCTTTACATGCTATGTATGATCGATTTCTTGATGAGTGCTTGAAATCTGAGAAAGGAAGTAGAATAAATGAGTTTCAATTGTTTCTCTATCTGAGTAAGGATTCCTGCAAGGAGTGCAGTTGAAGTCGTCCACAAGGAGTGCGCTGACAGAAGGCTCAGATAGTTTAACTCTTGTTCTCATTCACACAGAAGTGAAATCGGGTTATAAGAGCCGTGCAAGGAGTGCACAGGCTAAGGAAAGTCTCAGTCGTGAATCTCAGCAAGCATTTGGGAGACTACTACTGCAAGTGTGCGCAGAGTCGAAGAGTTCTCAGATACTTTGAAAATATCTAAAGATTTCCGCAAGGAGTGCATGCAAGGACCCTCTTTGAGGTTGGAAGTTGTATGGAATCTCTGGAGGGATAAGGATTTCAAGCTCGTCGAAGAGAAGCACTGGAATATTCATGCCGTGGAGGTGTTTAAAAACAAGCATTGCATAGTTGCACCGCAGGCGGGCAAATTATACGGAGGAATACTTGGTCATTCTCAAGGAATCGCCAAAGGAAGGAAATCAACGGTCGGGATCTTGTGGAGAGGATTTGTGAAGTCCCGTCAGTCATTGGATCTGGCAAAGAAATAAGGAGGCTACGGCCACATTCGGAGTTCAATATCCAAGGGTTGTGAGTCATTGGATCGTTGATCAGTTACTCGTCAGCCGTTGGATCGGACAGGAGCTGCACGAGGTTTACCATCGGGATTTGAAATATCGGTAGTCCTATGGTCAAATGTTTTTCGACATTTGAAACCCCAAAGTCCCGGGAAGATCTGGACCACCCGTTAGTTGGGACATGTGGTAGAAATCAGAGTCATCAGGGAAAATCCCGATAGGAGGTAGTCCATCGACATTTGGGTCATTGGGATATCGGGAATCCTGGTGGCAAGGTGTTTATGCATTTTGGAATCGCGAAGCTCGAAATATCGATAAGGAGAGAAGCGTTATTGTGGAAGCCAGCTGTCAACATAGCGGAGAATTGGGAATCCCGTGGGAAAATGTTCTTCAGCATTTGAAACCCGGTAGCCCCAACGAGGGATAAGACTGCAGTCACGGGAACAACTGTCATGTGGGCCAGGAGCCTATCTAGGAGAGCTAGAGCGTAAAGAGTGCGTCGAGATTCGAGGGATCGCAAATCCGGAGGACGATTGCATTTTGACATCGGAAAGTCCGAAACCCCGATGAGAAGGACTATAAGGCTGCGGTCTTATGAAAAATGGTCACGTGGACTAGAGGCTTAGTCTGGGAGGCTCAGGCAGTAAGGGAGCATATCGGGGATCGGGGATCTGTAAAACAAGTTGTTTGGACAATGCAAGTGTCGAAATCTTGATAGGAGGAACCCCGATAACAAATTTCAAAAGGCCAGCGTTGATTTACAAGAAAGGGAGACCCCGTGAGAGAGTGGCTGTGGGTGAAAATTTCTTGATAGGGAAATAGGAGAACCTTTTAGTTCTTTAGGCCGAGGAAGGAGGAAAGATCTTGTGAGTGGACGTGCCTAGCGGGCCCGCCTGCATCAAGTGGTATCAGAGCTTGATTCTTGTCTATATATTTCAGGCAAGAGAGGCAAGAGGTAAAGAGCACTCTGATACACACGTCAAGAGGTATCAGAGCAGAAGAAAATATTCTTTTCTTTCTGTAGCAGAGAAGAAGAAAATTCACCATGCCACTAAGGAGAGATAGACAATCACCCGATCTAGAGGATAGGGAAAACCACAGAATAAGGGGCAGGCAGATGGAAGATCCAGCTATGGAGAGACAGATACGTGATCTCCGAGCAAGACTTGAAGATATGGAGACAGCGCAAAGACACACAGTCAGTGCTGGGGATCTAAGTGATTCCGAGAGAGAAGTTGAAGCTGAACAAGAAGGATAAGTTGTAGTCGAGGATGCAACAAATGAGGGATTAATCAAATCTATTGCAAGTATGGGTGCAAAGGCGAAGATGGACATTCCAGTTTATGAGGGAAACCTAGATGTAGAGGAGCTTCTAGATTGGATTAGAGCTATGGATACTTATTTCGACTATGAAGATGTCGAAGAGGATAAGAAAGTCAAACATGCTGTCACGAGATTAAAAGGACATGCAGCCTTGTGGTGGGATGAACTACAAGCGGATAGGCATTGCCAAGGCAAGCAGAAAATTAAGAGCTGGGACAGGATGATTGCAAAGATGAAGGCAAAATTCATCCCCAAGGACTATCAAATTTCTCTGTTCAGGAGAATGCAGAACCTGAGACAGAAGCTGATGACAGTAAAGGAATATACTGATGAATTTTATAGGTTGAATATCAGGGTAGGTCATCGCGAAAGAAATGACGAAAAAGTAGCCAGGTATATGAATCACCTGAGATATGACATTCAGGATGAAATGAGTATGGAAACCATACGAATGGTGGAGGATGCTTATCAAATGGCTTTGAAAGATGAAGAGAAGCTTAGCCGAAAGAAGAGTCAGAGGGGCAGAGGCAGAAGTCAGTTCAGAGGCAAATCAGTTTCCCAGGAAAGAACCCAGAAGCCAAGGAAGACTGGAAGAAACCTCAGACTCGAACAAAGAGAGGTGGAAGTTTGCAGTGAGGGAAATATGTTGAGAAAAGAGGACAACATACTGAGAAAAAAGGAGGGTATGCTGATAAAAATATGTTTCCTCGTACCAGAGGTAGAGGAAGAGGAATAGGTGGAGTGATCACATGCTTCACATGTGGAAAAAATGGGCACAAGTCTTACGAGTGTCCAAATAAAAAGAAGGATGGAGGAGAAGTGCATATCGCAGAGGCACAGCGACGAGATGTTGAAGAAGAATACGATGAAGGTGGAAGATCGTTGATGATGCGTAAAGTTCTATTAATGCCAGAGAAGGAGGTGGAGAGCTCAGCTCAAAGAAACAAACTTTTCAGAACTACTTGCAAGACCAAGGACAGGGTATGCAAGGTCATTGTGGACAGCGGTAGCACTGATAATCTCGTTTCAAACAAGATGGTAGAAAAGATGGAGCTGGAAATGACTGATCATCCAAGTCCATATAAGGTTTCATGGCTACAAAAGGGACATCAAGTAAACGTCACTAAACAGTGTTTAGTTGAATTCAAAATAGGAGGATATAATGATAAGATTCTATGTGATGTTATTCCTATGGATGTTGTCATCTATTGCTGGGTAGACCGTGGCAATATGATAGAAATGTGATTCATGATGGGAGGATGAACACATACACCCTGGAGAAAAACGGGAGAACTCATATGTTGCTTCCAATCAAGGATAAAGAAGTAAAACTGGAGGTAAGCAACACAGTACTTCTCATGAGTGGGAAGGAACTTCTTACGGAGGTTAAGAAGAAGGAGGAACCACAGTTCATTGTGGTCAGAAAACTGAAGATTGTTCTGACTAGCACAAGAGTGGATGATTTACCAGAGGAGGTTCAGGAACTGCTGGAAGAGTTCACTGATATAGTAGTGGACGAATTACCTCATTCGTTGCCACCAATGAGAAGTGTGAGTCATCATATCGATCTCATACCCGGAGCCAGTTTGCTAAACAAAGATGCATACAGATTGATGCCGCAAGAGAATGAAGAAGTTAAGAGGCAAGTCCAGGATTTGTTGGACAAAGGTTTGGTCAGGAAAAGCTTGAGTCTGTGTGTTGTTCCAACGGTACTCATTCCGAAGAAAGACGGAGGCTGGAGGATGTGCACCGATTCAAGGGAAATTAACAAGATAACCATCAGGTACAGGTTTCCATTACTGAGAATGGATGATTTAATGGATTGCTTAAGTGGAGCAAAATTCTTTTCAAAGATTGATTTGAAGAGTGGATATCACCAGATTCGCATGAGAGAAGGTGATGAATGGAAAACAACATTCAAGACAAGCGAAGGTTTGTATGAATGGCTTGTTATTCCGTTTGGCTTAACAAATACGCCAAGTACCTTCATGAGGTTGATGAATGAAGTCCTGAAGGATTTCATTGGAAAATTTGTTATCGCGTATCTGGATGATATACTGATTTTCAGTAAAATGGAGGTTGAACATCTGAAGCACTAAGCCATTGTGATGAAAATACTACAGCAAGAGAAGTTGCTGATAAACATAAAGAAGTCCTCATTCATGAAGATAGAGCTCATTTATTTTGGATTTGTTATTTTGGCAAATGAGTTGAGGATGGATCCAGATAAGGTGGAGGTAATCAAGAATTGGCCATCACCAAGGAACATATTTGAGGTAAGAAGTTTTCATTGTTTGGCTAGTTTCTACCGAAAATTCATTAGGAATTTCAATGGAATTAGTGCAGCAATGATGGATGCAGTGAAGAAAAGACATAAATCTTTTCACTGGACTGAAGAGGCTGAGAAGAGTTTCAATTTGTTGAAATGGAAGATTACGGAACAACCAATTCTGGTGTTGTTGGATTTTCAAAAGACATTTCAGGTGAAATGTGATGCAAGCGGGTTTGCAATAGGAGCAGTCTTAAGTCAAGATGATAGACCAATTGCATATTTCAGCGAGAAGCTGAATGAAGCAAAGGTGAAGTACTCCACATATGACAAGGAATTTTATGCCATCATTCAGGCATTGAGAAAGTGGAGGCACTATTTTATTCCAAAGGAATTTGTTTTGTATAGTGATAACCATGCATTACAGTTTGTGACTTAACAGTAGAAGTTGAATCAGAGGCATGTTAAGTGGGTTGAATACATGCAGAACTTCACATTTGTGATTAAACATATTTCTGGTACTGCTAACAAAGTTGTTGATGGTTTGAGAAGGAAGTGTTTGTTGTTGCAGGAGTTCAAAGTCAAGACGTTAGGTTTTGATGATCTCAGAGACATGTACGCAGGTGATCCAAACTTTGAGGAATCGTATGAAGCAGCTGAGAATCCAGTTCTCAGAGATAGCAGCAAATGGGATGAATACATGATCCAAGAAGGGTTGTTGTTTAAGGGCAATCAACTATGTATTCCGAATTGCTCCATGAGGGAGAATCTACTGAAGGAAAAACACAGTGGAGTATTGGTCGGACACTTCGGTCATGACAAAACATTCGTGAAGTTGAGCGAGTCATACTTTTGGCCAGGGATGTGATCATAGGTCAAGAGGTTTGTAGACAGATGCAGTATTTTCCATCATTCGAAGGGGAGGAAGCAGAATGCGGGTTTTTATCAACCATTGCCCATACCTGAAAGCCCGTGGGATACGATTAGCATGGATTTTGTATTGGGGTTGCCAAGAACACAAACAGGTTGTGATTCGATCTTTGTGATAGTAGATAGATTTTCCAAGATGGCACATTTTATCCCATGTCAGAAAACTAGTGACACGACGCACATCGCGAATCTGTTTTTCAAAAAAGTCGTTCGACTTCACGGCTTACCAAGGAGTATTGTTTCGAACAAAGATACCAATTTCGTGGGGCACTTTTGGAGGACATTATGGAAGAAGCTAGGGACTAACTTGTTGTTTAGTTCAACTTATCATCCACAGATGAATGGGCATACAGAAGTGGTAAACAGAAGCCTAGGATACTTGTTGAGGAGCCTGGTGGCTGAGCACCATAGAAGTTGGGACAATATATTGCCGTAGGCAGAGTTTGCATATAACGACTCAGTAAATAGGAGCACAGGACAGAGTCCATTCCAGATTGTATAGGGTATGCAGCCGAGAGGAGTTTCTGAATTGGGAGATTCGGAACAGACTGCTACTAGGAGCGCTAGTGCAGAAGAATTCGCGGAGGCGATGAAAGAACTTCACAACCGGGTGAAGGAGCGACTGCAGAATTCAAGTCAGGAGTATAAGTGGAGAACAGATCAACATAGGAGACAACTTCAATTTGAGGTTGGTGACTTGATTCTAGCGCACTTGAGAAGAGAAAGGTTCCCGAGAGGAACATATAATAAGTTAAAGATGAAGAAAATAGGACCATGCAAGGTCTTGAAGAAAATTGGAGAGAATGCTTATGAGATTGAATTACCCGATGGGATCGAAACTTCTCCGATATTCAATGTCTCATATTTGTACCCATATAAACCCGAGGACGCAGAAGCAGGAAATGAGAAACCAATGATCCAGTGGACAAAGCAGATGCTAGTTGCAGAGAAGCCACAGATGGAGAAGATACTGGATAAACGAGTGGGTAAGAAGACCAGAAGGAAAGAATACTTTGAATATTTGGTCAAGTGGAAGGACCATCCAGTTGAAGATGCCAGCTGGGAAAATGAAGCAAATATTTTGAAGCATGGACAGACCGTGCAAGAGCTCATGGATAGAAGCCCATGAAAGTTTTCAAGCGAGGGAGTATGATGCAGGAGCATCTCTCACAACAAGCGAGCCAACATGGAAAACAAAGGACAGCTGGACGAACCCAGCGGAAAATTTTAAATTTTCCCTTGAAGTTGATGCGCCCAATATAAATGAGATCATTTAATGAAGGTGCCTTGGTATAATGTAATCATATCTTGAGCGCCCCTCTCTCGTCTGAAGTAGATGGAGGCATTTATAGTAGTTAATGCAGGTAGATAGAAATTGAATTTTAGATTAGACAATTTTAGGAGGAAAGAGGGAAACGGGATATAGACACCCTCATTGTGCATTGTAACACATTTAGTAGTATTGGAGCACTGAGAAGAGAAGTAGAGAGCTGCGGAAGAACACCCATGTATAGATCTAGAATTAATAGAAGAAGTTGATTCAAGTTCATGGCGTTGTGTTTGTTCTCTGTGTATGTATGTTGAATGCTATGCTCATGAGTATGTACTTCCTATTATGCATTTTCTTTACATGCTATGTATGAATGATTTCTTGCTGAGTGTTTGAAATCTGATAAGGGAAGTAGAAGAAATGAGTTTCAATTGTTTCTCTATCTGAGCAAGGACTCCTGCAAGGAGTGCAGTTGAAGTTGTCCACAAGGAGTGCATTTACAAAAGGCTCATATAGTTTAACTCTTGTTCTCATTCACCCAGAAGTGAAATTGGGTTATAGGAGCCATGCAAGGAGTGCACAGGGTAAGGAAAGTCTCAGTTGTGAATCTGAGCAAGCATTTGGGAGGCTACTACTGCAAGTGTGTGCAGAGTCGAAGAGTTCTCAGATACTTTGAAAATATCTGAATATTTCCACAAGGAGTGCATGCAAGGACCCTCTTTGAGGTTGGAAGTTGTATGGAAGCTCAGGAGGGATAAGGCTTTCAATCTCATCAAAGAGAAGCACTGGAAGATTCATGCCATGGAGTGTTTCAAAACAAGCATTGCATAGTTGCACCACAGGCGGACAAATTCCACGGAGGAATACTTGGTCATTCTCAAGGAATCGCCAAAGGAAGGAAATCGACGGTCGGGATCTTGTGGAGAGGATTTGTGAAGTTCCGTCAGCCGTTGGATCTGCCAAAGAAGCAAGGAGGCTACGGCCGTGTTCGTAGTTCAAGCTCCAAGGGTCGTGAGTCGTTGGATCATTGATCAGTTACCCATCATCCATCGGATCGGATAGGAGCTGCACGAGGTTTACCATCAGGATTTGAAAGATCGGTAGTCCCGTGGTCAAATTTTTTTCGACATTTGAAACCCCGAAGTCCCAGGAAGATCTGGACCACCCGTTAGTTGGGACGCATGGCAGAAATCAGATTCATTGGGGAAAATCCCAACAGGAATTAGTCCATCAACATTTGGGTCATCGGGATATCGGGAATCCTGGTGACAAGGTGTTTATGCATTTTTGAATCGCGAAGCTCGAAATCCCGATAAGGAGAGAAGCGTCATTGTGGAAGCCAACTGTCAACATAGCGGAGAATCGGGAATCCCGTGGGCAAATGTTCTTCAGCATTTGAAACCCCGTAGCCCCAATGAGGCATAAGACTGTGGTCACGGGAACAACTGTCATGTGGGCCAGGAGCCTAGCCAGGAGAGATAGAGCGTAAAGAGCACGTCGGGATTCGTGGGATCGCAAATCTGGAGGACGATTGCATTTCGACATCGGAAAGTATGAAACCCCGACAAGAAGGAATATAAGGCTGCAGTCTTATGAAAAATGGTCACGTAAACTAGAGGCTTAGTCCGTGAGGCTTAGGCAGTAAGGGAGCATATCGGGGATCGGGGATCAGGGATCGGTAAAATAAATTGTTTGGACAACGCAAGTGCCGGAATCCCGATAGGAGGAACCCTGATAACAAAGTTCAAAAGGCCAACATTGATTTACAAGAAAGGGAGACCCCGTGAGAGAGTGGTTGTGGGTGAAAATTTCCCGATAGGGAAATAGGAGAACCTTTCAGTTCTTCAGGCCGAGGAAGGAGGAAAGATCCTGTGAGTGAACGTGCCTAGCGGGCACGCCTGTGTCAATATTGGCATATCTTTTGACGTATGGTTGAGGGTTAGTTGTGAGAGATTACATATAGAGGAAACATTTTGTATGATATATGGTTTTGAGAGATAGAGAATAGATCTTGAGATGTTGATGTTTGTAATTGATGCATAGATCAGATCTGTTGAGGTATACAACCAATACATGTGTTGTAGGTATTTAACACAAATCCTTGAGTATTGAGGCATATCTTGTATTAATTTGATATATGGTTGAGGGATTTTGGTTGTGATGTGTTGCTGAAGTTTTTTTTCTAGTTTGAGATTGAATATCAGTAAGGGTTTGATGTCTATGTATATTTTAACCTTGTACAATATTTACTACAAACATATTTTCAGTAAAATAACAGAAAAGATTAAATGGAAAATAAAATCATTACATAGATATTTTTCCCCTAGAAATACAAACCAGGAAAACCAACATATTCTATATTCATTCATGGTGCTACATTGTTTACAATACAACCTGAGTGGGCCTGATGGTTAAGAACATGTGTTTCCTCTGAAGAGGTCACAAGTTCAAATCCAGAGGGGGGTAGGGTATGTATATCTTTGTAGACTTTACCAGTCAAATCACTGGGCGGAGGGGGTCCCTTGTCCCATAAACAAGGGAGTCTCATACACCAATTAGGTGTTTGGCTTGGCCGTGACCTTAAAAAATGGATTATTATTTATTATTAATATACATATAGGAGCCACCGGCATCCAAAACCCTAACCCAATGACCTATATTAGTCAACAACCCTAATTCCTTAACTGGAAATAGAAAACCATTGGAAGAAACCATGTGCCGAAAAGCCGCCCAACAATGGACAGGAAAATTGAGGCAACATGAAAAATGAGGAAAAAATGTGACATGTTTCCCGAGGCAAAAATGCAACATTTTTTCCGAGGAAAAAATGTGACACTACTACTCGTGCAGAGAATATAACACATACCCAAAATTCTCCCACTTGTTGTTTTCTTTGCATACAAGGGGTTACAAGGTTACATAATCAACAATCCAGGGAAACAATGCTCACGGATCCTCTACACCAAGAGAACTTCTCAGTGCTCACATATTTTGTTAATGAATTTGCAACATTCTTCAAAGTGTCCACCTTCATCAAAAATACTTTCTTTTCTTCAACCATGTCTCTCACAAAGTGATATTGAATATCAATATTCTTTGTCTTTGAATGATAAGTTGAGTTCTTCGATAGAAAAAATTTCACTCTGAATGTCACAATCTATCCTTACAACTTGTTGTACCAACCCAATACTTGAACACAATATTTTTAGCCATACTTCTTACTTACTTGCATGAGTGGCTACAATGTATTCAAATTATGTAGTTGAAAGTGCCACTACAACCTATCTTTTTCTCGTCCAACTTATTGCTCGGCCAAATAGGTTAAACACATACTTGCTTGTAGATCTCCTATGATCCAGATATCCATCCCAGTATGCATCCACAAAGCCATGTATATCCACCACTCTGTCCAATACCAATCTTCCTTGGTAGCACAATCCATAGCTAGCAGTGCCACACAAATACCCGAAAACCATTTTTACTGTTGTCCAATGCTCCTTCCCTAGTTTTGACATATACCTGCTCAAAACTCCCACTGCATGTGCAATGCCTGGTCTAGTACATACCATTGCATACATCAAACTGCCAACTGCACTCACATATGGAACACGAGACATGTCCTCCTCCTCTTCCTGTGTCTTGGGACACTGATCCGCATATAACTTTACACCAATAGGAATAGGAACCTTGACCTATTTACATTCTTGCGTATTAAACCTCTGTAATATTCTCTCGACACATTTTCTCTCTAATTTTACCAGAGTTTCCTATTTTTCCAATCTCTTTTAATTTCCATGTCCAAAATTAAATTTGAAGCACCGATATCCTTCATGTCAAATTTAGAGGACAACTGAGTTTTCACATCCTGGATAATCTCCTTGTTGTTTCCAATCAACAACATGTCATCCAAGTACAAGACAAAATAAATCAAATGATCACCAATTAATTTAAAATACACATAGTGATCCTCTTTGTTTCTTGTGAAACCAAGTCCCATCATATAAGTATCAATGTTTTGATACCACATCCTTGGTGATTGTTTTAAACCATACAGGGAATTTTTCAGCTTGCATACCACCTCCTTCTTTCCCTTCACAACAAATCCTTCTGGCTTCTTCATATAGATTTATTTTTCCATATCCCCATGTAGGAATGTTGTCTTCACATCCATCTATTTTACTTCAAAATCAAATGTAGCAGCAACATATAACAAAATATTATAGATGTTAACTTGGCAACGAGAGAAAAAATCTCACCAAAATCAATTCCCTCAACTTGGGAATAACCCTTTGCTACTAACTGAGCTTTGAATTTCTCCACTTTTCCTTCTTCATTTAGATTCTTTTTAAATACCCATTTGATTCCAATGGGATTTCTTCTAGTCGAAAACTCCACTAGATACAAAACCTCATTCTTATCCAAGGATGTCATTTCTTCGTCCATGGCCTTTTTCCAGAGATTTCCATCCTCTAAATCCACTACCTCCCTGACAGTTCTAGGATCATCATTAGTAATAGACAAAGAAAATTTGAATGGAAATCAGATGGAGTATACCTTTTCGGTAGCCTTATTTCTCGAACTGATCTCCTCAACACTAGAGTATGAGAATCTTCTTCTTCTAATTCTTTTTCTTTTGTAGAGTCTGATTCATCATCCTTTAAATCAAACTCTATTTTATCTACTATTTTATCTGGTTCTTATTTACTTGGTAGGACTTCCTATTTAACAACATCCTTCATTTCTCTAAATACCACATCATGGCTATACACTACTGTCTTATTTTCTGGGTTCCAAAGCTTATAACCTCTGAGACCATCTTTATATCCAACAAATATACACTTTTCATCCTTCTTATCTAGCTTACTTGTGTTTTCCTTTGGAACATGAACATATGCTTCACAACCAAATACCTTGAGATGTTTGAGAGAAGGTTTATTTCCAGTCCATACCTCTTATGGAGTCTTGTCATCCAGCACTGATGAGGCTGATCTGTTGACCAGGTAACATGCAATACCCACTACCTCTACCCAAAATTCTTTCCCTAACCCGACACCACTGAGAATGCACCATGCTTTTTCAATCAGCACCCTATTCATCCTTTCTACAACTCCATTATGCTAAGGTGTATATGGAGTAGTCTTATGCCTTTATATACCGCACTTCTTATAGAATTCTTCAAAATCATTCTCGCGTAACTCTCTTCCATTATCTGTCCTCAACACCTTAATTATTTTCTCAGTTTTATTCTCAACAAGAGCCTTGAACTCTTTAAACTTGTCAAAGACTTCAGAATTCTTCTTGAGGAAATATATCCAAGTATTCCTCGAGAATTCATCTATAAATGAGACATAGTACACAGATTCTCCCAATTATGGGACCAACACAGGTCCAGAAACGTCACTGTGAACTAACTGTAAAATCCCTTCTACCCTTGTTGCACCAGAGGGGAATCTTACTTGATTCTGCTTCCCATATACACAATGTTCACATAAATCAAAATACAAAGAGCAGTTAGACATACCTTCAACCATACCTTTACCATGTAGTAGTCGAAGACCCTTCTCTCTGATATTCCCCAGTCTTTGATGCCACATCATAACCTTTTCTCCAGAGACTGTAGGATTTCTTTCTTCTTCAACTCCAATATCAGGAACAATGGAACTATTACACCCATCACTATTAGTTCTTCCTTGTAGCTTATACAGAGTTCCAAACCAAAATCCTTTCAGGAACACCATTGTTCCTAGAACCATCCTGCAGGTTTCCTTTTCAAATATTGTTTTTACCCTTGCATCATCCATTTTTCTTACAAAAAACAAATTTCTGTCCAAACCTGGGATGTGAAGAACATTGAGTAGTGTTCTAATCCTTCCATCTATGAGACTCGAATTGACTTTTCCTTGTCCTATGATTCTGGTTTTTGAATCATCACCTAAGAAAAAATTACCTCCATCATACCTTTCATATTCGCAGAACCACTCCTTGTGGGGATTCATATGAAAGGATGCACTAGATTCAACCAACCATGCCTCATGACCTTCATGTGTTCTTGAAGAAGCCAGGTACACATCCCCTCCTTATTCCTTGTAGGTATTTTATTTTGTAGAAGGATATTCTTTAGATCCCTTATTTTTCTCAACTTTGGATATACACTGCTTCTTGTAGTGTCGTTCTTTTCCACATCTCCAACATACCTTCACAAAATTTCCAGGAGATTTAGATCTACCCTTAGACTTAGATCTCCCACTTGAGAACTTAGATCTATTTGTTTCTTGGGAATTTCCTCTTGAAAATAATGCATTTGTGCTTTGTTCTTCCATATTCTTTCGTCTCATCTCCTCTGACAACAAGGATGATACCACTTCATCAAACTTCAAGGCAGTTGTATTACTACATATGGCCACAACCAGACTATCCCACGAGTCTAGTAAAGAACACAGTAAACTGATACATTTATATTCATATGAAATTTTAATCTCAACAGATACTAACTTACTTACCACAATATTGAAGGCATTCAAATTATCTGCCACCGAGTCTCCATCTCTCATCCTCAGGTTATATAGCTTCTTTCTCAGGAATAGTTTATTCACTAGGGACTTAGACTGATACAAATTCCCCAACTTATCCCATAAATCCTTGGTTGTAGCTTCCTTTGACACATTCAGTAATACTAAATCTGAGAGACACATTCAAATTGTGCTCTTCAGTTTCTGATCCAAAATTTTCCAATCATCTACTAAAGTTCTTGTAGGTGCAGTACCTGTATATACCGCGATAAAATGATCTCTTTCCACAAACAAATATTCCATCTTGAGCTTCCATAGCTCAAAACATTTCTCGTTAAACTTCTCAATCTCCATTTTCGAATTTCTTGCCATTTCTTTTCACCTAAAAAATCAATACCACAAATCTCTCACTGTAACAAGGATTATCACAGTCCTGAGCTAAACGCTTGACCCCAAAGGAGTCCCCCTGAAGCCAACAAATATATGATTCCAAATGTATATTTTAACCTTGTACAATATTTACTGAAAATAGATTTTGAGTAAAAGAATAGAAAAGATACAATGGAAAATACAAACATTACATAGAGATTTTTCCCCTGGAATCCCAAACTAGGAAAACCAACATATTCTATATTCATTCATGGTTCTACATTGTTGATCTAACAAAATCCAAAATCCTAACCCAATGACCTAGATTAGTCAACAACCCTAATTCCTTAACCGGAAATAGAAAACCATCAACAAAAACCATGTGCCGAAAAACCGCCCAACAATGGACATGAAAATTGAGGCAACACAAAAAACAAGGAAAGCATGTGACACCTTTCACGAGGAAAAAAAAATTATCGGGGGCATTGCACCCCTCAAACCCCCTTGCACGCCCAACACAATGCAGACACTGCTACTGGTGCAAAGAATATAACACATACCCAACAATCTAGTCCATGTGATGGTTTATTACACATGATTATGATTGTATGCACATCTATGGAATATGAATAGAGAGACATAGGTGCACATGTATTGAGTGATATTCTTTTGATATTGGGTATGAGATCTATGTTATCAGATATAATATATTAAGGAGATTATTGGTACAGGTTGTTGGTATATGTTTGTACAGGTCAACTACAGTTTATTGGTACAGGTTGGTTACATATTGTTGGCACAGATTGGTACAGGCTGGTTACATATTCTTGGTACAGATTGGTACAGGTTGAAAGTGGTATATTTCACATTTGCAGTTGGTGGAAGTGGTTTCATCTGTTATTTAACATTTATATTTTAGGGAGGAAGGATGGGGAAAGGAAAGGGGGTTGTATCCTTCTTGTGGTTCATTACAAATAATCAAAGATTTGGAGCTTCCTTCAGGTTGAATCCTAAGAGCTAGGTGGTTGTATCCACCTTCTAGTCATAGCTAGAGAGCCCAGAGAGTTGGAACTTCCTTCAGGTTGGAGCCTGAGAAACTAGGGGGTTGGAGCCTCCTTCCAGTTGGAGCTGGAGAATTGGAAGTTGGTCCTTTCTTGAATGTAATTATTGACATATAAGAAAATCATTCTGTGGTTTTCTCCTGCAATAGGTTTCCACATAAATATTGGTGTACTGTTCATTGTGTGGATGTGTTTGTTATTGTTTATTATGCATTGATGAATGTTAATGTTTATGATACCATAATATATTTATGATGAACAGATGAATATGGTTGAATAAGTTAAGAGAATATACATTATGGTTTAAAGGATTAATAAGTGGTATAATTACAACTTACTAATTCACCCCCCTCTCAATAATCAAACATGCACAGGTGGTCAAGTCAAACATCCTTGTTGATCCGACTCGACAATGAATATTTGGCGTAGTCAACTCTAACAACCAATGGTTATATGTGGACAGGATCTTTTGTATTCTATGGAAGTTGGTTATATCTCAAGACTATAAATAGAAGACCCCTTGGGCCATTATCATCATGAATATTGTGTAATAGATCATGTGGATCAATATGTGCAACATGCACTAATATATTATGATCACATTGTGCTCTTCTTAAGTGTTGTAATGGTATTTTTAGACACCACCCTTTATCTTCAAAAAACATTGTTCGCATTTGATTATTTGCAATTTCGGGTTCTGTGTTTCATGTCATGTTGCACCCAATATCCAACACATATGACTTGCCATTAATTATTGATTGATGTATAACCAAAACCCTCAAATCAAAACTTTAATATATTAGTAGTAATGATTCAATATATTTATTATCATTTTTCCAATATAATATCCTCTATTTTCTCTTCAAATGGATTTTGAATCACCTCGATCAGACATCTGGATCAAAATCTTTGATAATTTTAAATTATCGTACCTTTTAAAACCCTTATTTGAAGACTATCTTTATAGCGGACCTTGTTCTACTATATCTCTAAAATTTTAGCTCTTCCAAGTCCAAAATTTTGGTCTATAGTACTTTGATGTTTCTTCTCTTCAGTGCCATATGTCTGACCAAAATTTTATGTGCCATGTGAAATTTAGGTTAACTTTCCCAAAACTTGTTGATTATTGGACCTTTCTAGATATATAACATTTATGGCATGCCACATACCCAATATTTCTTATATGATTCTAAAATTTGTAACAGAAACACTATGTATTTTTATCTATCCAATGCAACTAGTTTAAATGAAATTGGATCTTTACTGAAGAAGATATGACTATTTTACCCATAACACTTGTTTGAGACAAGTTTAGGGTTAATCCAAAAACCTTAATTTCCATAGTTATTTTAAAGTAATTATAGAATTTCAAAACCCTAAATTTCTATCATTGTTACTTATATATGTTTCCTCATACTTCTACAAATTTCATAGTTTAACACTTCATCTAACAAAAGTTATAGTGAAATTCCCAAAATGACTCATTTGAGACTAATTTTAGGGCTACTTAAATAACCTAACTTCCATAGGATGTAATCTACAAAATTAAAATGATCTAAAACCTTAACTTTTGCCACGTGTAATTTTGTATGTCTTATAAGTATCTGAAAAATTTTCATAGTTAGAAACGTCATGAAACAAGAGCTATAGAAAAATTCCCAAAATAGCTCGTTTGAGACTAATTCTAGGGATAGTACAAAACCCTAACTTCCATAGGCTATATATCTGAAAGTAAAATGATCCATACCATGAACTTTTAATCAAGAGTACTTTTTTATTTCTTCTCAGTATTTTGAAAATTTTACAATCTAAATTTCGTAGAAAAATGTTGTAGTGAAAATTCCAAGATGAGTTGATTGAATTAGAAAACCCCTAGGATCAATGCTTTGATACCAAATTTCATAGAAAAATATTATAGTGAAAATTCCAAGATGACTCAATTGAAGTAGAATAACCCTAGGATCAATGCTTTGATACCAAATGTTATTATCCAGATCCTTAAGATATCACAATAAACTAGAAGTACACACCATGTATAGAAATTTGAGCATGGAGCACCACTCCAAGATATATTAGAGATATAAGTTACGCAATAACTCCTTAAACAATGGTAGAACCTCCTCTAAATACCCAAATACATTCATACCTCACGATTCACATGATCTCTATATATACCTATTCACACATTGAACATGTGGCTCCTTTATTATTAGGCTGATTCTATTACATATATATTTCCAAATTACATGTACATTTAAATACCCCATATATGCCCCCTCTTGAGATCATATCATATACATTTAACCACAAATATTCCCCCCTTGGGGTCATATCACCATCACAAATGGACAATGCAATATGACCACCAAGATATCCTATAATAGAAATAATCTATTTTGTATAAGAGGTGAATAAGTATTATATGGTCACACTTCCCTCGTGCTCTTTGGGAACCATGCATATACCTTATCCATTTTTCATTGATTTGGGACAATACTAAATTCATAGATGCCAACCATAGAAAAACTGGCCTTGTTAGTTCCATCACTATAGATTGCATAGTGTGTAGAACTATTGAAGACACTACACAAATAAATGGCATTCCCCATACTACTACCAATGGAAATTAATTTCATGTTTCTTAAGCATCTCAATATGTTCCTCATAATGGAATACTAATATTCAATGTGACTTCCATGGAATGCAAATCTCGAAAAAAATTGTTTCTTCTCAATAATTTCATGTAAGTGGCCTCCCTCTTTGGACAATATTACACCATAACAACCCAATAATAATGTTAATTATTAATATTAATAAGTTTGTCATAATTCTCAAATAGATATACCAAAGTCTACATGTTGGTGCACAAGAATAATTGGATAACATTGTAGGGAATCTGCCAGTCTCTTTTCCATAATAATTTTGGATCGATTTCTTCTTAGGCCTAGATAGCCATCATTTTTACAACTTGGCCTTTAACTCAACTTCAACTTTACATAATCTCATATTTCAAAATGGAGGTGCATTGATACAAAGAACTATCCAAGGTTATTCATTTAGTATTATATGAACTTGAATAAAATATACATCACTTATTATGTTATCAACATGAAAATGTAGCATGTAATATTCCTACTACACTACAGATGATAAATGAGAAAGTGAAAACAATTTTAAAGGAGTTGACAATCCCATTCCCCACTAGTTTAACAAAATCATGCAATATTTTTTGAAAAAAAATTCTTCAGCCATCCAATGGATTCTTGTGGATGTGAACTCTCAACTCTTAGCCCTCCTTACAAGTAAAGATGGTATGGAAGTGGTTTTTCTTCATTCCCAACACCGACAACTTCCTTTTCAAAAGAATATATTATAGAACCCGCGGGAGAATTGTAATCCAAAGATACACTAAATCTATGGTACCAAGATGAAGATGATGTTATATTTATGAGATCAACTCAATTAATTTGAATTTTTTTATATGGCATATATCTAATGATTGGTTGGAAATGATTGATTGCAATTCCACATGGTGGGTGTCACTTTTGCAAAATTATGAGTGGCGCGACTACCTCTACCAATGTTTATATTAGTATGATCACAATTTCCCCCCCTTTTGTGATATATCTACAACATTTTTCTTTAGTGAAATTAAATCTCTAGTTGTTCCCAAGGGGTTGAGAATTATAATTGTGATCAATTGTACTATTACTTAGAATTGGAATGAACACCCTAAATAATGAAATGTGTTTTCAGGGTTCTTATTTAGCCAACCAATATATTCAACTCTTCAAAATATCCACTTATTGAAACAATGGTGATCCTATTCAAGACCTTCAGCATAGCCAACCAAAACAAAAATGAAGGAATGTGAATATGAAATACCCTTGATTTGAAAGCTCCCAATTTCTTCCCACGTCTAGTAGTCCTCAAGATCCAAAATGCTAAGAGCTCTATGAACATACTACTCAATGGATAGATCTATGAGAATCACATCAAATTTTGTCTTGAACAATTATGGAGAAAGCACCATATCATGTAGATTGCATTTCAAGTACTACGGATTGAAGGAGCGTTGTAAATTGATCTCATTGTTTATTTTCATGATATTCTTCAGTTGAGGATACTCCTCTACCACTGCATACATATTTCCATTCATGATAAATTTATGTGATCAAGTTCCCGTGTCAAAACAATTGCACGGAATCATTTTTCTTAACCCTCATTATAACATTTTGATCCTTGGAATTTTAATGTAAATGTATACATGATAAAAGAAGAATATCCAAACAAGGTGGTCGAGGGCCAATTGATTGTAATATGTAAATATTGTACAATGAAAATAATAATAATAATACATCACTAGTTTCATATGTCAAGGAAAATAACATGGGGCAATATGATTCCATATGAGAGGAATGAAAGGGGGATTAAAGAATCCAAAATAATTTTGTTTTTTTTATTATAATCCAAAATCCCTTACCTTGATTTATGCTAAAACCATATCATCGTTGGGAAGAGTTCCAAGGTAGTTACATGGGATTCTTAATGAGCCACATGGTTAGTTGTGGGTATGCAAATATAACCTTTAGATTTATGGGAATTTCCCATCATCTTGGAGAATTATTCCATCATTCAAAGAGGAAACTATGTTGGAGACTTAGGCTACTATGCCTGTCATAGGGTGATGGATATTTCTATTATGTGAATTATGTGGGAAATTTCCCATGTGCATAAGTAACTGCTATTATTGAAATCTCCATTACAAATGAGAATTCATTGAGCCCCCAACTTAGATATTTCCTAGGCAGTATGTGCTATATCCCTAGAGGAAATTGGGATAGCCTAAGGGACTGTGGTAGAAAAAGGGATCCCATTCCTTGGGTTGTGTAGAATGAAGGTGAAAGAGATTTAGGTGGTTGCAATTGATGTAGGGGTAAAATACTATGATATTATTGGGAAATGGGCTATGTGTGAGGATCATGGCTAGCCATAAGATCTGGTTCATCCTTGTCGACTCATATCCCCGAATCAGGGTTAGCCTGCTACAAAGAGATAAAGTGCAATAGATCCTATGGTTGGGAGGAATGTTTGATGCCTACAACCATTTGGTATAATATTTTTATAAAGATAAGTGTTCTATTTTATTGCATTTATGTTGAGTTAATGGTGTCTATCTTGTGTGTTTAAATGTTGTTATGTTGAATAAATAATTTGTAGTTATAGTTTTGAAGGAATTAGTTATAATTGTATGAGCTTGCTTGTCATATTGCATATATTAATTCATTATAAAGTAGGGCATATAATAATATGGTATCATATATAAATTTAATTGGATGAAGGGAAAATGAATCGGGAAACGCTCTGATGCAAACCCTAACGCTCGGCTGCAACAATGCCCCTTGACCGCCTGATGCACGTTCTGGCGCTCTAGACCTGACTCCTTCCTTTCTGCTCTACATTTTCGATCCTCACGTGATCTCTGCACCTCCAGCAATGAGCACGGATGGGGGGGGGGGAACCCCCCTCGTACAGCGACATAGCCGCTAATGACAGATCCGGTCTCCGTGCCAAGAGGTCGGCCTTTGAACCGCCGGTGCATCTCAGGGAACAACTCTTTACATAGGAGCACAGTCCCAACAAAGAAATGGAACATGAGTCCAGCACATCCCGCCCACAAACGTCCAAAAACTGGCTGCCAGGTAAGTGTATTCCTCAAATGGAAAAACCACCACTTTACTGTATTACATCGACTAGGGTGGGGGAACATACCCAGTTTATGATGGACCACGCACTGATAGGTAAATTCCTGGGCCTCTGGCCGACTAAAAGAGACCTCACCAGGTGGATTAAGGACTGGTGGAACCCCAAAGGAGACTATGAGGTACAACTCAGCTCCAAGGGTTTTTTCACCATCATCTTGTATAACCTCAAGGACAAGGACAGAATATTTGATAATGGACCATACTTCTATAACTCAGTGGGTTTATTTCTGAGATTCTGGACCGACAGATTCAGTCCAGAACTAGAGGATTTCTCATGGGCCCCGGTCTGGATCCGGCTGTACTCATTACCCCAGGAATTCTGGCTGGAAGAAATATTAATGGGTATAGGGAACATGGTGGGACAATATGTAAAATCCTCAGAGGCTACCAAAATAATAAAATACACATCTTATGCCCGCATATGCATCTACATGGACATATTGAAACCCCTGCCAGGATCCATCACACTGGAATACCAGGATGAGGATTGGAACCAAACACTTGACTATGAGCATATACCTTTTCAATGCAGAAAGTGCCATGAGCACGGCCACTTGTTTAGAGATTGCCCCTTGAATGCCTCAGCCCTTAAATCTTCTGAATCCAAGCAGAAGGACGGCTTTACCAATGTTGCTGGAAGGCGAAAAAACCCCTCTAAAAAATAGAACCAGAGTTCGGCCTCAAAGAACCCCTCCAAGAATTCCTTTGAGGCTCTGAATCAGGTACCGACAGAAAAGGCATCTCATAACCCCCTTCAAGCAACTATGCAAGAGAAAGGAAAGAACCCTGAAGAACTACATATTGCCAGTCCAAAGGAAATAACTCAGGTAACACAGTCTAGCAGGGACGAAGACACCAACATGCTTATGGACGAAAAATAATTGGAAGAAATAGACCTAGAAAAACTGGAGGAAGCCCTTAATTAGAAAGATCTGCAACATATCCCAGTAGAACAACTACGGAAAGTGCACAAATTATTCACCGACTCCACGGCGGGATCCATGGCGAGGCTGGGCATCATAGCGGATCCCATCCCAGAAACTAAAAAATCCCCCAAGGAAAACAAGAGGCGAGGACACAAACCAGCACAACAACTCATTAAGGAGGCAGGGCACCTAATGATCAATTCCGGCCAGATACAACGGATTTCGGAGGGCTACCTCCACCCCCCTCCATCTTCTACATGATGAAGACAATATCATGGAACATAAGAGGCCTCAATGGAAGATCCAAGCAACGAATCCTCCGAGATTGTATAAAGACAGAGAACCCAGACATTCTACTTTTGCAGGAGACCAAATGTGAAGGACAGGAGGCGGAAAATATTCTTCGAATAAGCTGGAGGGGTGGGGAATTCCTTTATTTGGACTCAGTGGGTGCGGCAGGAGGACTGGCAATTCTTTGGAATCCGCAAACAGTCACCTTTCTCCATCCCTTCTCGACTAGGTACACCCTAACTGCCTATTTCAAAATTGTTGCCTCTTCCAAGGAAGGGGCTATCACAAATGTTTATGGCCCACAATATATCCAAGATAAGGAAAACTTCTTACAAACCCTTAGGCATGTTCAAACCCTTATATGCACGCCGCATTGGATAGTAGGGGGCGACTTCAATATGATCTTAACGCTGGAGAAAAAGAGTGGAGGGATAAAGCGGCTGGAGCAAGATAGTGGTAGGTTTAAAACCCTAATAGAGCAACTAAATTTGGTAGATATGGAAACTCGGAATGGAATTTTCACTTGGTCCAACAGAAGAACAGGGCACCAGCATGTGGCCTGCCGACTGGATCGCTTTCTAGTGACCGATGCTCTCCTTGAAAGCGACCAGGCATTGGAAGCAAACATCATGCCAAAATCAGGGTCGGACCACTGGCCCATAGAATTCTGTCTGAACCCGGGCCTCCCCCCTAGGCCCAAGCCCTTCAGATTCAAATTTTTTTGGCTTACTCACCCAAACTTCCAACAACTAGCCCAAACCTGGTGGGACCAGGCTGAAATAGATCATGGCACTCACATGTACAAGTTCCAGCAACGCCTTAAGAACTTTAAGATACTTTTAAAAAGATGGAACAAAACCACCTTTGGAGATATCTTCCTTAGGAAACAGGAAACTAAGAATCAACTAGAAGAACTTCAGCGCACCTTTATAGCGGGGAGCAGAACTCAAATTTTGGTGTGGGAAGAGGAAAAAATCATGTAGGACCTAGAGATCTGCAAGGAACAAGAGGAGATCCTATGGAGGCAAAAGTCCAGGGTTCAGTGGCTCAAAGAAGGGGAGCGTAACACAAAATTCTTCCACAGAGCAATGACGCACCGAAGACACATCAATCGCATCACGCAACTGGAGGACGACCAAGGAACCCCAATAAGGGATCATGATCAAATTGCAGAAGCTCTTAATTCCTTCTATCAAGGTCTCCTCACAGAGACTAACACAAACAGGGAGGAGGCAATCCAAAAGGTCACCCGCCACATTCCTAGGTTAATTAACTCTAATCAAAACAGGGCATTTCTAAGGCCTATTACTCAGACTGAAGTGGACTTTGCAATAAAGAACATGCCCCCAGGTAAAGCACCAGGCCCAGATGGATTCACTACGGATTTCTTCCATCACTGCTGGGATATGATCAAGGAAGATGTCTGGCGGGTAGTAGAAGAATCAAGAACATCTGGGCAAGTTCTTACTGCTCTAAATGCAACCTTCATTACTCTCATCCCCAAGGAGGAACGGGTCACGCATCCGAAATAGTTCAGACCTATCTCTCTCTGCAATGTCATTTTTAAAATAATCACAAAAGTCATTTCCAACCGACTCAAGCCAATCTTACCGTTCATCATCTCCAATGAGCAGTTTGGCTATGTAGAGGGAAGGCAAATCATGGATAGCGTCATTTTGGCCAATGAGGTTGTACACTCCTTAAAAACGAGAAACACACCAGGTATGCTTATCAAACTTGATCTCTCAAAAGATTTTGACAGATTAAGCTGGCAATACATGCGTTCGGTTTTGGAATCCTTTGGCTTCTCTAACAGTTGGGTTGACTGGATTCTAGTGCTTACCTCCTCTCCCCTCTTCTCCATTCTAGTTAATGGCACTCCCTCCCGACCTTTTCGCTCTACTAGAGGCATCAAACAGGGAGATCCCCTCTTCCCCTTCCTCTTTGTTATCATGGCAGAAGGCCTAGGCCGCTACCTCAAAGCTGCAGTCTCTGATGGTTCTCTCACTGGGCTGCCACTCCATGACCTCCATCCAGCGCCCTCGCACAGCCAGTTTGTTGATGACACTCTCCTTATGATTACTCCCACGGTCAGAGATGCCACCAATCTTAATTGAATCCTCTCTGACTTCTCGGAAGCCTCAGGAATGCTGCTTAATCTGGATAAGTCAAAGCTCTTCTTTTTCAACACGCCAGCCCCGGTTCAGGCTCATCTCTCAAGATTTCTGGGCATCGCCAGAAGTTCCCTTCCTTCCACTTACCTAGGTATACCCCTTTCCGGAGATTCAACGAAGTCTATCTCTTGGGACAATCTTCTCTTATCCATAGCTAACAGGTTGAGCAACTGGACCTTCAGACCTTTGAATATTGCTGCCAGACTGGTCCTGCTCAAATCAGTCCTACAAGATCTACCCACGTACCTCTTTACTGCTTTGGCCGCGCCTGTTTCAGTCATCAAAGCCATCAGGAGTCTCCAACGAAATTTCTTGTGGAAGGGACACCACAGCAACAAGAAGTGGGCTCTAGTTGGATGGGAGAAACTCTGTAAACCCAAGAAGTTCGGAGGGCTGGGCATCCGGGACCCGGGGAAGATGAACAAAATCATGGGAGCCAAAATGTGGTGGAGATGGCTGCAACATCCACAAGAGCTTTGGGCACGGCTTTGGAAACAAAAGTATGCCCCAACCACGCAATATAATCAGTTAATCAAATTCAATGAACAGATGCCAGGATCCAACATTTGGAACACAGCATGGCGTAACCGCCCCCTAGTACAGCAGCATGCCTTCTGGGAGGTAAGAAACGACGAAAGCGCACTATTTTGGCAGGACTCGTGGCAACAACTACCCCCTCTAGATGATATGGAAAGCCTCCACCCTCTCAAACTTAAGCTACAGCATAAAAATTTTAAAAATGTCAAGGATTACTGGCTTCCAACTCAAGAAAGACAGCCTTGGAGACAATGGAAAACCAATACAACAGACCTACAAATCCGGGAGAATCTTGACCTCAAACCATGGCAGGAGTGTCTGCATTCCAGGAAAATCCCAACCAGAGAAGGATCAGACATTCTCTGTTGGGGCCACTCCACCTCAGGGATTTTCTCGGTCAAGGAAGCATATCACCTGCAAGGAAATCTCCAAGGCCAAGCCCCTGATTCAATCTGGAGCAAAGTTTGGCAGCCTTTTACCTGGCCCAAAGTTTCGTTATTTCTTTGGCTCACGGCTCAAAACCGTATCCTCACCTGGGACAACCTCCTGAAAAGAGGTTTCACAGGACCCTCTAGATGCACTCTCTGTCTGCAAAGTGAGGAAACCATGGAAAACCTCCTCAACACTTGTCATTACAGTCAACAGATCTGGGACTGGGGAGCCCAAGCCATGTGGCGCTCCCAAAGAAACCGAAGCAGCATTCGGGAAACCCTTGCTAATTGGGATGTTGTCTCCTTCCACAATTCGATTCTCCAACGCATCTGGCAGCTGCTCCCAGGATTCACGCTCTGGGCAATCTGGAAATAAAGAAATAAAAGAATATTCAATTCTGATCCATCCCCCCCCTTCACAACATGGGACAGGGTGACAAGGCTTATTCGGGAAACCGTTCTCAGTTTTTCCTGGCTTCAAGAAGACATGCAGTGTAATCCCGAGGAGAAAATCATCCTTGGAGGATGGAACCTGCCTCTAAATATGCAAACTTAGGGGAAAACCAAAAACAGGCAAGCCATCAGCCCCACGACTTGGTCTCCACCCCCTCTTGGATTCCTCAAGCTTAACTTCGATGGGGCCTCTAGGGGTAACCCTGGGCCGGCTGGTTTCGGGGCCGTCCTTCGGAACCACTTGGGCAAGATCACCCATTTGATTGTAGGTTTTCTGGGTGAAAACACAAACAATGTAGCGGAGCTCTCAAGCCTGGTAAAAGGCCTCCAAACGACAGTGAAAAATCAACATTTACGGCTAATTATTGAAGGAGACTCACAAGTAATAATTCAACTCACAACCCGAATCCTTAACGAACAACCCCCTTGGAGGACCTCGCTTAGTTGGAGACTTTTGGGTCTCCTGGAAGAACTCAAGGATCTCATCAACCCCAATCTTATCCTCATCCCCTCGCATGTGAGGCGTGAAGCTAACAAGGTTGTGGATCACCTAGAAAACAAAGGAATTGACGCCAAGGCTGATCTCATCTACTGGCAAGCCAACATATCTGGAGAGACTGAACTCTCTAACCAGTGCAGAGACCTTGCTAGCAGAGACTTCCAGGCCCCGCATGGGGTGACACGCGGCGAAGGCGTGACAACAGGCTATGCACTGAGCCGGGGATTAAATGTTGGAGGCTGTCACCATTGCACCCGCATTAACGATACAGGACAGCCATAACAACAGCTCTGCGATGGGAGGACTCCTCCCTCGAGTGACCATTTACGAGCTAGGCTTACTCAGCAAGTTTGATGTTAAAGGCGGTTATGGGTATTCGAAGTATGGTTATTCGTTCTCTCTTGCCCCGGTCTCGACTCTGCTCCTCGTTTGGAGGCTCTGGTGTAGTTTCACACTCCTTGCACCCTGGTTCACCATCCTTTCATGGAGCATTGACGCGAGTCCTCCTACTTGTGCTCTCAATTGGCTTCTTCCCTCGTCCCAGCCATTGATTTTTTCTGGGCGTGCGCTCTGCAATATGACTAGGAAACGAGGAATGCCTCACCATGGAGCTGCTTGGTATGCCCTCAAGGCACAGCGACAGCGTAAAGAGAACCTCGAACGTGCTCTGGTCATGGCTATTTCACTGCTTAGAAAGAAGGCTCGAGCCGAGGAGAAGGCTCCGCTCTCCACCATCGCCCAAAAGGAAGTTGGCCACAGCATTGCGGACACCGTTAAGTTGGAGAACGACACGAAGGAACTGTACCCATCTTTCATTGTAGAGGAGGACCCAAATTTGGAGGACCTGACGACAATGGAGGCGCCCTGCGATACAGTGAGGTCTGGCAGCGGGGAAAATAAGCCCAATTTGGGTTTGGACACCGATTTTCCTGGTTGCATTGTGGAAGAGGTTCCCTGGCAGGACCTGGAAGCTGTGATGGATGTGGATGGTGTGAAAAGAAGCGAGGAATGGAGCGAAGGGAAGGATGATGCGAAGAGAAGGACACCCGACGACGAAGGTGGTGATCTGCATGGCTTTCTCCTCGGTGAGGAGCACCTGTCCCTGGTGTTCGAGCTCTGAGGCCACATGTTTGACCTGGAGCATCGTGCTCTCATCATGGGCCAACGCATGGACATGCTTCTCGATGCTTACTCTGGCGCTCCAGCTCGACGAAAGTGCCCCCTCTGCGCGCAGTCTTTCGCCATCTCGGGTGGGTCCACGTGGAAGACAGATGATGGCGACAGGTCACCAATTACCTAGGTTTTTCATGTTCTCTGGCTCTTTAGTTGTATGCTACTGTTTTATGCTCTTTTAGACTTTAGGCACCTGTCCTGGTTTCCTCCGGGTAGGACGGATGCCACTAGCTTACAGTTGCTTTTTTGCTATGCACCTATGCTGGTTTCCAGTTTCCGACAGCATTTTGGGTAACTCAGGCTCTTGACTATGTACATCTTGTTACAGTTTTTTGCTAATATATTATAGCAGGCTCCCCCCTTTTTTATTTAAAAAAAAAAAAATTGGATGAAGAAGAGAAATTTTGAAGTACCTATTATAACATCTTTTGCCACCACAATAGCTTAGATTTCTTTGTTTGGCCTTTAATCCTATCATATCCATCTTTGGTTTCTTGGGCCCACTTATAAATCTATTGAAAAATAATTCTTGGCAATCCATTCACACTTCCAGATCATTAAAGGAGTGAGTACTCTCCCTTTCCCTTCAACAAAGGAGAGAATACCTTCAAAAATCACTAACAAAATATAAAAAACATGAAAATTATGCACTCCCAAGTCGGGTTTATGGAAAAAATAACTTTGTAACTCCATAAAACCAATTTAAATTGGTCTTAAACATATTGAAATGGTATAAAGGAGGAGTAATTGAAGGAGAATCTTACAAGAATTGTTGGATTTTTATTCTAGACTAAGCAGTCAGAGCCATCATATCCCTGCAATTTTAATGACGATCATCTCCTTGGAAATTCATGTTTCCTGAAGTTCCCATCTCCCATTCTTGTCTTTGAGGCCTAATATCCCTTGACATTCCTCATTCTTATGCATAGTATACCAAAGGAATTTCACCAGTCTAGCGTGGTTCATGGATGGAGGAATCCAGATAGTGGTTAGAGACAATGCCAACAACAAGGTTGGGTATACATTTCATAAATCAATGTTGTTTTCAATAAAATGAAGATATCTCTTATTTTCCTCCCTTAAATTCTTAGTTATTTATCTCAATTTGATCTCTTTTTCATTATTTAGTAGTGGTTCAAATTCACCTAACAATATTTAGATAGAATAGTTATTTCACATTTATTTTTGTTTCTGCCAATTGTTTGAGGAAATTTTTTATTTGTTATGTGCAAATTTGCAAGTTTGGATAGGAGAAAGGAATATTGGAGAGAGGAAAACCTATGAGGTTTTTCTCCAACCAACTATCTATGCTAGATGAGTCCCTCATAACTAAAAAGTAATTATTTTGGAATTGTTGTATGATAATCTAGGGAAATATTTACTTTGTTCTTCAAATTTATGTTTTGTTAATTTCCATCCCTAGCCATAGGATAGTTTCCATATGCAATAGCACCCCACCATCCCAATAATTTATAGGGGTGGTTTGGGAAGGGGGAGAGGGAGAGAGAAAGAGAGAAGGGTAGCAAGGGAGGGATCCAACAAGAGTATAAGAGAGGTTGAGAGTGATATGGAGAGAAAGAGGGATGTCGAACGAGGGGAAGAGAGAGAGAGAGAGAGAGAGAGAGAGAGAGAGAGAGAGAGTTAAGCCCTAATATTGGCTCATTACCCCTTAATTGGGGCATATTACATAGTAATGTTATTTTATTTATGTCGGCTTTATTCCATTAGTTGTCATTATACCTCCTAGTCTCCTATATATACCAAGGAGACATTTTCATTTGGAATCATCTTATACTTGAACATTTGTGTGGGGTAAAACGAGGTTCCCCCCTTGAAGAGGCTTATTATCTGAAATTATCTCTTTTTCAAGGTGTTGAGCACTTATTCTGAGGTTTTTATATGCTATATTGATATTTGGTTCTTAACATATGGTATCAGAGCTCATGGTCTTGGGGTTTCGCTACTACATCTTAGACACCTTGAAATTTTCTCTATAAATGTTTTTCTACAATGTTTCAGAAGGAACAACTTGGAGGATATTTAGTAGATGGATCAAGGTAAGTTGGATTAAAATTTCAGATCCTAAGGCCTTATACTTTCGGAGATACAACCTGTGCAAGATAGGGTTCTAGAATCATACTGAACTAAGTCATTGCGGAATTTTTGCTATAAATTTTTTTCTGTAACATTTCAAACCCTGAACTCTAGATTAGGATATTCACATAAAGTATTAAGGTATCTGTGGTAAAACGTTCAGATTCTGGGTCATATTACATTTGTAGATACACCCTGTGGAAGATAGGGTATTTGACTAGTCCTATTGACTAGTCTCAAGAAGGTGTTCCAGGTAAAACAATCATAACTTCTTCCTAGAGTATCCAAATTGAGTGAGACTAGTTTCATTGGATATTGGATAGTCTGTAGTATTGTTGGTACGAGTTTAAAAATTTAATATCAATAATTTTGTGCGGGGCATGCTATATAGGTGAGATCTCCTGGAAAGGCCAAAAATCAACAAGTTGTGGGGAAGTTACCATAAATTCCACTTGGCACATCCAATTTTGATCAGACCTGTGGCATTTCAGAGAAGAAATATCAGAGAACTACATGAAAGAAAGTTTCATACCCATAAGGGACGAAACTTGAGAGATACAACAGAAGAAATATTGTCTAGCAGAACCACCTCAAAATCAAGGTTCACAAGTGATACTTGGCCAACATCCCACCCAAAAAGGGAACTTCTACACCAAATAAGCCTCCAGACAATCCTACTTGGACTCTTGATGAAGGTGAAGAAATGCGTAGGGAAATAAATGATTTACACAAGAATATAGTAACAAAGGATGAACTACAAGAGATGGAAGCTAAGTTGGAGGCAAAGATGGATGGTTTAAAAGAGGAGATCATGGAAGTATTGAAAAATTTCATAACAGAGAAGACACCTGAAAGTGAAAATGCATCCCATGAAATTCATGATGAGGACAC
>ML800410.1:725400-736000 GCA_009831015.1 Picea engelmannii
GAGATAGTGGGAGGGAGTGGGAGAAAGAGAAGGAGGAGGGAGAGAAATATATGGATGGAGAGAGATAGTGGGATAATCACCTTTACCACCTTTCCATTTTAATGACTTTACCACTTGATATCAATCTCCATGAATGAAAAAAAACCAAAACATCCAATTAAGGATAATGCCATGAGTGGGAAAATTATTTGAAGATTCAATGTGTAGTGCAAGGAAATATCGTGGGTTATAGGTGGTGAATTATTTGTCTTACATTTATTTATTCTCTTATAGTCTACATCCCGAGTATGACGCACATCTCCTCAGCTGCATCCTTTATTTCGTATTCATACTCATACAACAATTTATTTCACAATGAGAGTGAGAGGAAGGTAGGGAGAGAGAGGGGTATAAGTAGGATAGAGAGAATGAGAGAGGGAAGAGGGAAATAAGGGGAGGGAGGGAGGGATCCAAAAAGAGAAGAAGAGAGGTCGAGAGTGATATGGAGAGAGAGAGAGGGAGATATAATGAGGGGAAGAGAGAAAGAGGGTGATCAATATTTTATTGAGAATGATGAGAAGGAAAATATATAATAAGGAAACACACATATATATTGCAAGAAACATAGTAATATATTTAAACTAATGTTCTATTAATGACTGCCTGAAATACACAATACTATAAAATGCAAAGCATACAAGCTAGATAGAATGGTGTTAGCTTATCTACGAAGATAGAGATGTGATCACTACACTCATTCACAAGAAGTTGATTACAAAGAGGCCAAAAAATGCCTTTTAACATAAAGAATTAATGAGAAAACCCTAAAAATCCAAAACCCTAACCCCAAAATAAGAAATGCCAAACATTTTGTAGGGCCCGATGTGGTTATTTGATACCTCAACCTCCTAGGTGTGAAACGTTTTCATATGACCACTATTTGGGGAATTCAATACCTCGTCAGAAATGTCTATATGTGGAGTAAACATTCCTTATAAATTATCATCTACATTTGGCTACATGCTAGGCACCATTAAGAAAAAAAAAATGTCATTTAGGGCGTCAAAATGGCCCTAGAAGTTTGGGACCGAAAAAAATGTAGAACAAATGCCAAGATGTGGAACCATTATGAATTAGTGGAACAGGTTGGTGGCCAGCAAAATCCACCTGGATCATTCCTCCCCACTTAGGAATCAATGGTAGTAGGGATCAACAAAGTCAGAGTCCCTATTGTATAATTGTGACCACTTGGACATCTCATGCCCACATGAGTTAAGAATTGTGGTTAGCACTGCAACCGGGGGTTGACTGAGGTAGTATGCAACATGGTTGGTGTTTCCCTTATTGTAATTGATGATCAATTGGAATTTCTATAGGTACCTGGACCACTTCTAATGGAAGTCATTACGTAACTTTCCCTGTATCTACATGAATTACAGAGGCCCGTGATCAGTGTGGATGATTGTTTCCTTCTATAGAATGTAATGCTTCCACTTTCGAAATGCCTGCACAATGGAGTACATATATTTTTCATAGGTGGGGTATATACAAACAAAATCATATAATGTTTCACTATGATAGGTCATCAGATGTCCATGTTGAGTGAGGACTACACCAATAACATAATCTGAAGTATCTTTCTTAATCTCAAATGGTTGTTGCAAGTCTAGAAGAATAAGGACTAGTGTTGAGAAGAGGTGGAAATTAAAATACTCAATTTTTTTTTTTCTGTTGGGATGTGGCCCAAACAAACTTGGATTCACTCCACCCTTGGTCACCTATCTTAGGTTCCAAGTGATATGAGAGAACCCCAGCACAAACATATAGTAAAAGTTAGCGAGGACCAACAAGCTATAGAGCTCGGTTAGTATCTGTAGGCACGACCAATTGCAGATAACTTGGATCTTGGACAAATCCACATTCACACCCTACTCATCCACGATGTATCCCAAATATTGGATTCTGTGCATATCGAAGGAACATTTCTCCAAATTGGCATATAGCTTGTATTGTCGCAGGATGCCCAAGACCTATTGAAAGAACTTCAAATATGCATCTTGATTTTTTCTAAAGATGAGGATGTCATCCAGATATACGACCAAAAAAGAGTTTGTGAATTGCCACAATATATCATCCATCATCTTTATAAATGTTGCTCAGGCATTATTCAAGTAAACAATCATGACCAACCACTCGAAGAGACCTTCTTTATGTTGGTTGTGGAGCCTAATTATATTCCTAATTCATATGTAGGTAATACTACCCATGTTTTTCTAGGACTTCATGGGGGACATACTCCCCGAATAGTGGGAAGAGCCTTTGAAACAATTTCTTGGAAAATTGTCTTGTAAAATATTGTAATTTCGTATTCAATCTGGACCATTCATTATAAGGTCATAGATGTGATGGTAGAAGTTATGTTAGGGTTTTCGCCCAAGAAGAAAATCCTTTTTTTGTATGAGGTCATTGTATTGTGGCTATATATGAAAGTGAATATTGCATTATGAGAGAGGATACTGTGAGATAAATAAGAGCAAGTTACAATGGGAGTGTTGGAGGTCGTACCCATTCATTTGTTGGATAATAATAAAGGAAGGATTGGAAATTTCTCTATGGACATAGCCCATATTGGGTGAACCACGTATATATGTGTCTCTATTTGTATTATGATTTTATGTGCTTTATTTCCTCATTATTTTATTGCTTTGTGATATAATTCTCAACACATGGTATCAAATAAAAAGGTTTAGTTTGATAGTAAAACTCATAGGAAAGGAGGGTTCTTGGTTCGAGTGGGAGAAATGGTGGAAGAAGGAAAATTTATGGTCGATAAATTTAATGACAAAAACTACTAGCTATCGAAGATGCAAATGGAGGACTACATATATCAAAAGGATATATTCCTACCATTGGGAGGAGTAGCAAAGAATTCGATGACCATGAAAGACAAAGAATGGGAGTTTCTTGATAGAAAATCACTGGGAAAAATACTGTTATGCCTAGCTGCATCGGTGGCTTTCAACATTTCAAAAGAAATGAAAACAACAGCTTTGATGAAGATATTGGCAAAATTGTATGAAAAAACCTCGGCATCCAACAAGGTATTTCTTATGAAGTGTTTATTTAATATGAATATGTCAAAAGGAGGATATATTGTTGATCATTTAAAGATTTTAACACGGTTACCAGTTAGTTAACTTATGTAGGAGTAAACTTTGAAGATGAGGTTAGGGATATTTTTATTTTTTGCTCATTTTCAAAAATATGGAATGGCTTGGTCATGGTTGTAAGTAATTTTTTCTTTGGTTCAAATAATTTAAAGTTTGATGTTGGTGTTGGTGTTATCCTGAGTGAGGAAATGCGATGAAAAGGAACAAGTGATACATCAGGAAATGATTTGACTGTGGAGAACATGGTAAGACCAAGGGAGAGAGGAAAGAGTCTAGCAAATCATGGGAAGTCAAGGAAGGGAATATCCTAATCCATAGAAAAGGTTGAGTGTTGGGATTGTGGGAAGAAAGGACATCTGAAGAGAGATTGTTGGTCTTGAAAAGGAAAGCAACAGATGCACAGTAGGAGAATAAACATGAAGAAAATGTAATAGGTGGTGTGTTGCAATATATTTTAATCCTGTCATTATATAATATTACTCATGCCTGGATGGTAGAATCAAGGGATTTTTTTCATGCCACACCCCATAGTAAATATTTTCAAAACTATGTTGAAGGTGGTTTTGGATAGGTTCATTTGGGTGATGATAAACCATGTAAAATTGTTGGAAATGGAAAGGTACAAATACAATTACATAATAGAAACCAATGGTTGTTGAAAGAGGTAAAGCATGTTCCAGATCTAAGAAAAAATCTAATCTCAATAGGGAAGTTGGGAAGTGAATGGTGCATAACTATATTTACATAAAAATAATGGAAGGTCATTAAAGGATCATTGGTAATAGCAAGAGGAGAGAAGGTAGGTACATTGTTTTTATGTAAGGGTAATGGTGATTTTTATATTGATTTAGCTTCTACAGGAGAGAATATAGTATTGTGGAATCATATAATTGGGCACATGAGTGAGAAGGGGATGCAGATTCTTGAGTCAAGAAATTGGTTGCTAGGTTTCAAAGAAGGTTGATTTGGATTTTTGTGATCACCGTGTTTATGGAAAACATAAGAGAGTCATATTTCTCAGAGTTGGGAAAGAAGAAAAGGAGTGAAAAATTAGATCTTGTGCATATATATGTATGGGGACCAGCTCAGGTATCATCTCTTGGTGGCTCTTGTTATCATGTTACTTTTATTGATGATGCAACTAGAAAAACTTGGGTTTATTGCATTAAAAAAAAATGTGATGTTTTTATACTTTTAAGAAATGGAAAGCTTTGGTTGAGAATGAGACAGGAAATAAGTTGAAGTGTCTCAGATCTGATAATGGGGGTGAATATTGCAACAATGATTTTGATGGTTATTTTTCATACCATGGGATTCATAGAGAGAAAAAAATTCCAAGAATACCACAAGAGAATGGTTTGTTAGAAAGGATGAACAAGACAATCATCAAGACTTGTGCAAGGTGTATGAGATTGCATGTAGGATTTCCATTACAATTTTGGGCAAATGTTATGGATTATTAAAGAGAGAGCCTTCAAGTTCCTTGGATGGTGGAATTCCAGAGGAGGCATGGACATGTAAAAATGTAAACTACTCATTTCTAAGGATTTTCAATTGTGAAGAATTTTTCCACATTGATAAACAAAATGGAACAAATCTTGAAGAAAAATCCAAGAAGTGTACCTTTATTGGATATGGATTTAATGATTCCTATTATCACTTATATTATTATGAAAACCACAAAATAATTAGGAGTAGAGATGCGATATTCAATGAGAAGGTCGTGTATAAGGATATGTTGCAGGGAAAGAAACAGGAAAAAGAAAACATAGAATACACAGTACCTAATGAGATCACTAAAAATGAAATTCCAAAGGTATTAGAAAATCAAAATGATCAAGAAAAACAACAAGTACCTCAAACACATATAATTATTAGAAGATCTACCAGTTTAAGTAGACCCCTCAATCGATACTCTCCTTCATTGCATTATACATTGTTGACTGATTGTAGTGAACCAAAAGAATATGGAGAAGCAATGCATGTAGAAACCAAAAAGAAGTGGGAGTAAGGCATGAAAGACGAGATGGACTCTTTGGTACAAAACCAGACTTTGGATTCA
Organism: Picea engelmannii; assembly: GCA_009831015.1. Taxonomy (NCBI): domain Eukaryota; kingdom Viridiplantae; phylum Streptophyta; class Pinopsida; order Pinales; family Pinaceae; genus Picea; species Picea engelmannii. The sequence goes on from ML800410.1 coordinate 730,612, forward strand.
GTTCATTTGCCTCCAGTAAAAAGAACATTACAGAGTAAATGGGTTTATAGGTTGAAGGAAGAAGATGGAGGAAAAAATAGGTACAAGACCAGACTTGTTGTAAAGAAATTTGCACAGAAAAAAGGTATAGATTTTGATGAAATATTTTCTCCTATTGTTAAAATGAATTCGATAAGAACTATTTTAAGTCTAGTGGTAGTAGAATATTTGCATCTTGAACAATTATATGTAATGACTACTTTTCTCCATGGGGATTTGGAGGAACAGATTTATATGTAGAAACCAGAGGGGTATGAGGTCAAAGGGAAGGATAAATTAATATGTAGATTGAAGAAGAGCTTATATGGAATCAATCAAGTTCCAAGGCAGTGGTATTTGAAATTTGGCAGGTTTATGACATAACAAGGTTATGTTAGGTTCTAGTCTAGCCACTATGTTTATTTTAAGATACAAGATGATGGCAACTATATTATCTTGTTATTGTATGTAGATGGCATGCTTGTTGTAGGGCCTAACATGAAGGAAATAAATGTACTCAAAATAAAATTTGCTAATTTATTCAGAATGAAGGATTTGGGTGCTGCAAAACAAATCCTTGGCATGAAAATAACAAGAGACAGGAAAAATCACAAATTAACATTGTCTCAGGGTGAGTACATAGAGAAGGTGTTGGAAAGATTTGGAATGTAGGATGAAAAACCAGTTAGTACACCTTTGGCCAGCCATTTCAAAACAAGGAAATGTGTCCCAAGACATAGGAAGAGACATAACACATATCTAAGGTTTCATAATCCTCAATAGTCAATAGCCTAATTCATGCAATGGTGTGCACAAGGACATATATTGCACATGCAGTGGGATTTTTGAGAAGGTATATGAACAATCCAAATAAAGAGCATTGGATGACAATAAAGTGGATTATGAGGTATTTGAGGAGTACTACTACACAAAAATTATGTTTTGGAGGTTCAAACACTATTCTATAGGGATATGTTGATTCATATATGGTAGGTGATAAATATAGAAGGAAGAGAACCATAAGGTATGTTTTTACTGTAAGTGGGACAACAATAAGATAGTTTTCTAAATTGAAAAAGGTTGTTTCACTTTCAACAATAGAAGTAGAGTATGTTGTTGCTACAAAGGCTAATAAACAAATGATTTGGTTACATAGGTTTATGGAGAAATTGGGTAAGAAGTAGGAGAATGGCAGGTTATATAATGATAGTTAGAGTGCCATTCATGTTGCAAAGAATTCATCCCTTCATTCTGATACTAAACATATGCAACTCAGTTCCCTTTTCAACAATGAGACCTCTCTTTAATTCTTAAATGCCAAAATTACAATGAATGCTCTTACAAATGCTAAGGTTTTGAATACACCCTTTAATTATTCTTCTTAATCCCAAAAATAGAGGTCATTACTGAATTCCTCACAAAAGTATGAGGAAAATGAGTATAAACTCAACTATATTCTGAACAGGTGCTTAAAGATTCCCTTTTGCATGCATAATGATACTATGGGTCTCATACATGACAAATTGGACTAAGAATTTTCATACATAGAATTTTTACACATAATAGACATCACCATCATATTCCTCTTGAAATTATGAGAAAAATGAGTATAAACACTCTATACTTCCGTCAAAGAACTCAATGACACACAAAACGAGGAAAATCAAAACTAAGAACACCTCTTGCAGGAAAATCGAGACAAAAATATACAATTGACATGAATTTCTATGCAAAAACTGATGCAGGAGCATCTCTCCACGTCAGCCATCCAACCAGCCAGCCGTGTCAAGCGCGTGCATTCAAGGATGAAGAGAGGCACAACCCTCATCTTCTATTTTGTAATTGAATGCAATTAAATGTTTAGGCTGTTGAGCTGTGAAGTCGTGCCTTTGTGCAGGTGTAAGTAGGTAGGCCTTTAATGATTGTAAGGCTGAGATCTAGATCTGGATAGCGAACTAGACAACCCATTCAATGTAATTGAATAGGGTAGGTAGATTGGAGGGAAGAGCTTGAAGAGCCCCCTCATGTAAAAATATCTATGGTATCTCTTGAGAAGTCGAATTCGAAGTCGAGTGGAGATAGAGAGAATTTGTGAGTAGAGAGTAGAAGAAGGAGCTGAGACCTTGTTACAGGCCGTGCTCAGGAACACCTTGTAAATACAGGCATTTTCCATTTTAATATAAATAGAAGCAGTTTTTCCTGCATGTATTCTGTGTTGAATGAATGTCTGCGAGTGTTATTTATGTATGCTATAGATGTATGCTGTAGGGTTGCATTTGTAGGAGTGTGTTTGATTTCCAGGTTTGAGGTTCTTTGTGGTTTCATGCCAGGAGGGTGTGACATAGTACTGCGGTCTCTGAATACCAGTGCACATAAGCACTTCTGAATTCTGTGGGTTCAGACAAAGACGTGTTGTGGCACAAGAACGGGAATCAAAAACTCAGGGAAGACCTCAAGGTTGCTGAACACCTTGGAGGCAAGGCTGCGTAGGAGAGACAAAGTTCTAGACAGAAGCTCTGAGGAGTTCTGTGAAGCTCTGCCAAGTGGGCATTGAGCATATGCACAATGGTGCATTGGGAAGAACTCTGCTGTGAGTTATTAAGAAGTCAGAATCACTGAGGATTATTGACACTCTGCTAGGAGGGCATTGAGCACAGGCACAGAGCATTAGGAAGAACTCTATTGTGAGTTCAACAGGAACCAAAATCACTGAGGATTCTGAGAGCTCTGCCAGGTGGGCATTTGAGTCAGTGTTTAGACAGGCACAGGGAGAAGAGAACTCTTTGAGTTCTAGAAATTAGAGGAAGAATCTATTGAAGGATCTTCACAGGGTTGCTGAACACCCTGCAGACTTAGCAAGAGGTTGCTTGAGAGAGAAATAGCCAGGAGGGCATTACATTCTCCATCTGTGGGAGAAGAAAGAAGGATAAAATCCCTTAGGGGTATGAGTGTTTGAGGAGCTCAGGAGGGATATCACTTTGGCATTACATTCTCCATCTGTGGGAGAAGAAAGAAGGATAAAATCCCTTAGGGGTCTGAGTGTTTGAGGAGCTCAGGAGGGATAGCACTGTCCATGCATGAAGACTCTCCAGAGGTGTAGAAGTCACAAATCGTCAAAGATTTGAGATTAAGCTCAGGAGGAACAACGTCGTTGAGAGCACAGGCGAGGACTCAAATTCGTGGAGCTCGCAGAGGAAAAAGAAGACCAAGGTTGAGGCCTTTGAGTACTTGGAATTCTTCCAAGTTGTTGACGAGCGAAATTGTCCGTCCGTCAATTGAGAGAGTGGAACCGGTCGAGGTTGTCCAATAACCCAAGATGTTTGGAATGAACCACCCTGACGGGTTTAAGGGCTCCGTTGGCCGTTCTAAGGTCCTAAGAAAACCAAAGAGAAAACTAATCTAAACTGACTAATCTATCTAAAACTAATAAAACTAACTAAAACTAACTAAATAAAAGAAACTAAACTAACTAAAACTAACTAAAACTAACTAATACACTAATCTAATTAAAACAAACTAATAAATTAAACTAAAACTAAATACTAACTACTCTAACTATTATATACAATCTACTAATTACTATTACACTAACTCTAACAATTAAATATCTAATTACTAATTGGATTACAACTTATTTACAAATATACAATATCTACAAGTAGCAGATTTGAATAAAACTTGTAAAACTCATGTGTTTTCTGCCCTAAGACAGCCAGAGATATGTTTTTTGATTTTTATATTTTATGAATAAGAAATAAAACTTACTGAAATTAAACAATCTAATATATTTACTGAAATTAAACAATCTAATATAAATCTAATTAAACTTATATCTAAACTAAACTACTAATAAGAACAGTAAACAAAGAAGTGACTAACTAACCTGGAAACGCTCCTAATTTGTCCTGTGTGTGATGACTTTGAAGCTGGTCGGAGGAAGTAAACTCACACCGGTTAGTCCAAAAGCTTCTTGTAAACGATAGGTTGCACTGCTCTTTGAGTTGTTTACAGGACAAACAAGACATAAAAAATCATAACAATCTTATGATTTATAAATCTCTGCAATAAGGGAAACCTGTTATGCAAAAACTTATACTTAATAATCCAATTTATGAAGAAGAGAAATCTGTCATTCACAAACCGAATTAAGCAATTGCTATGTTCTTTAAACACTTAGAAGAAAACAGATATGGATAACAATGATTAAATTATATCATTTGCACATGATTAAGATAGCTAAAGTAGTCATTAATCAGATACAAATTGATATACACAACATGAAACAAAATATTGATATAATGAGAAGCTAAAGCTGTAACAAAACACCAAATTCTGCCTCAGTCTGTATTAAAACTCCATATCCTTGTTCTCCCACGAATGATGATGAACATTATTACAAAAATAATAAGTATATATAAGTCTCTCCACAGGGTAAAACCTCCCTGTGGATAATATCAAAATGTTTTACATAATCTGGGAGATATCCCAAAATCAACTAAACTAGGAAACTAAAATGCAAGTGAAATATTTCAAATATCCCCCAACTGCTCATCAAATCCACTGCAATTTCAAATTCATCTGCAATAGAGAAAAAATATCAAGTTAGAAAGATATTTTATTAACAAAACAATAAAAATCTAATCTTACAGACTTAGCTACAGAATCATCTGATTCTGTAGCTAGTCTAAAATAGCATACAGGATCAAAATAAAAATCAAATCAAATCTTTTTAAAATAATCCAAACCAATTTGCTTTCAATAAACATTAAAAATGAATCACTAATGATTCAAATGATTTTATCATTCAAATTAAACAAAATCAAAAGTGATTCAATCGAAAACAGGGGTAAGAATACTCTGTTTTTCTTTTACCATAAAATCGGGTCAAATAGTAACAAGATTGTTCCATATCCATTTAAAATCGATAGCAAATCATATCATAGGTGATACAATCTAATCCAACACAACCATCATTGACTCGTTATAGCTATAAAAACAGATTCATATCATTCAATCAAATGTAAATATAGATAGACTGTTTCGATTATGTTCAAATGAAATCATACTTAACAGCATCAACCTAATCAAATTCATGATTGATCCTTGCACAATCAACAGACAGGATCTTACTTGTAATCGCCATCTTAACAGAATCAATAGAATTCATAATATAAACTGGGCAAATAATCAAAACAAATCACAACTGAGTCTAATATAGAAACAAATCGTGAACCTGGATACAGTCAATTTCGTTCCTCGAATCGAATTCAAATAGCATATTCATTGCAATATGAAACCAACTGATAACATAGTCGAGTAAACCAATGCGAATCAACCGGCTGGGTATAACTGTTATGAATCGTATCTATTC
>ML800410.1:752523-768588 GCA_009831015.1 Picea engelmannii
AAGGAGGTTGCCCCCTCGAAGAGGCTTATTATCTGAAATTATCTCTTTTTCAAGGCGTTGAGTACTTTTCCTGAGGTTTTTCTATGCTATATTGATGTTTGGTTCTTAACAAGGGTATTCAGATGAGGGTATTGGAAATACAAATTAATAACACGAGTTTTAAATCTTTGGTAGTGTCTTGATATCCAGAGGAAACCATAGTAAGCTATTACGAGGAAATTGCACCTTCATATTTCTTTGAGCAACTATTTATTGTACTTGTAAGTAATGGAAAATATTTGTAATCGTGTTCTTTTCTAAGTTAACATCAAGGGCCTAACATGTATTGTATATTTGTTTTCAATATATTTGAGTTTTCATTTTCACTAATCACTTGCACTCCTCTTTATCTTTATAATGACAATTCTATTTGCAGGCCCCTGGGTTATTGGAGTTGAGTACATGATAATTACTACTTAGTGGCATTCTTAGGTTTTCTTAGATGGTATAGACTCTACTTGTAATGTATTGGTCTCTATTGGAGTTGGGTACATGATAATAATTAATTAGCAGTGTTCTTGGGTCTTTTTAGATGGTCTAGAATCTACTTGTAATGTATTGGTCTCTTTTGTTTTCACTTTGTAACTACAACTTTTTAGTGTTCACTTTGTAACTACAACTTGACGTGTCCATAAAAGACAATGCAAGTGAGCAATCAATGCTTCTTACTAATATATTAATGGCATGTCCATCAACAAAACTACTATGTGGCCTAAACTTACATGTTTAGCATCATTTGATGTTTTTCACCATGCTTAGCGCCAATTGATGTTTGTTGAGATGTGTTCTCCTAGACTGAGATCATTTTGGGATATGGAATTCATGGACATGGTGAAGATGTTCTTGTTTTTTTATTCCCAAATTTCAATAGATCAAGTCCAGATCATGTCACCTTTATTGGTGTTTTGACTGTCTACTCGCATGCAAGGTTATTAGATGAGGGTTTGCAATACTTTGAGTGTTTCTTCATTTGGCACTCTCCAATCTCATAAAAAATAAATTTCACATTTGACGTAGTAGAGGAAAAAAAATGTGTAGTTGATTTCATGTGTTATTGACTTCCTTTATATGTTGTTGCACATGGGCTAGGGTCACTAGAAAAATTATGCTGAAATTCTTGCATTAAAAATGTAGTTGCATTTATATGTATTATTTTATCTTAACAAAGGTTGCAACCAATACTACAAAAGTTGAGTGGAATAAATTACACTAGGTTTTGTAACACCCAAAGAAATATATAATCTTGACCAACTAATGGATAGATAGAAAATAGATTATGACCACTCTAAGCTTCTGGATTCTGGAGACTGGTATACATTTTAAGACAACACCTGGAAAATTGTGGGTCTTGGGCAGGTTTAGAGACCTTGATACTTGAGTATGATACTATGCAAAAAGAAAAGTTTGATTTTTTAATATGAGGCTCTGCAAACATAGTCAGAAACAATTCCATAAAAATAAATATGTCTCTCAATTCATTAATCCATGTAATTGACAATGGATCTTCGGAGAAGGCCATGACCTTTCTTTATGCTAATAAATTATCTCCATAAATGAAGTGGTATAGAATCCATAATGGAATTTTGGATGAACCATCTATGGATGTTTTGTAAATTCCTGAACCCACCTATTTACATCTTTAGTGGGCTCTCAAGTCTACCTAGAAAAAAAATGTATCCTTCTTGAGAATCCCCTTCCTTCTTTGTACAAGTACCACAAATGGTGTTCAACTTTTGAATGGCTCCATGTGGAAGCACCATCCTAGAACTCATTAAATTAAACAACTGATGGGAAATTTAGATCTGTTTGGAAAATTAAATTCAGTAAGAACTCAATCCATTATGATCATGTGATTTTCCATCAAATCTAGGTAAATCATTTTTCCAAGAAACATCAATGCCTTCCTTTTCAAATTGCTCTCTTACATTTTTCTATAAATTCATTCTGAAGAGGTCCATTTCCTTGTTAGAAAAGAGACATTTTCCATGACATCATAATGTTATGATGTATGGATTTATTATTTTTATTCAAATACAAGGTCATCCTTGGTTTCCTTTTATAGAAATGCAGTTATTTTTTCCTGCTATGTGTGGGCATCAACCATCCTAGTTGTAGTAAAACATTGATAATGGTAATAATTCCCTATTCCTGGTAATAATTAAAATCGGCACTAGCATAGGAGATACACACAACTGCTTCAATTTCCCTCCTTATTAAGGAAAGGTCTACGACTCGGCCTATATCATCAGATTGGAAATGTGACTCAAAAAATAGAAATTTTCACATTCCTTGATTACTAAGTCATTTGTTAAACGTCTCTACACTTCACTGACCAGATAGAGATTGCTTATTTATATGGGTGTCATAACGGATAATAGTGAGATAATTGGGCATAAACAGTCCTATAGGATAGTCCTAGTTGACAAATGGCTACTTTAAATCTATCCCTTCAGTCCATGACATCCACCAAGTCCAGTTGTGATAAGTATATGTCTAGAAGGACGAGTCTATCTTGTTCGGTATGTGACATGTTTTGGAAATTTATTGTTCTTTTTTTCTCAACATGTCATGGAAATTTATATTCAAAATTATTGTATATTGATAGATTCATTGTTTTCAAAATTTGAACCAGTTGACCCCAAAAGATGGAATTGGTAAAAGAAAAAAGAAATAAAGAATGGAAAATATAGCTTTTAGTTATATGGATATGTTACATAAAGCCAATCCAGTGGTGCAAATGTACATCGTACCAATTTTTACCACCTTTTTCCAAGCTCATAGTAGGTGCTATGAGCTTGTTGTAGGATAGAAATAGGTTGCTCTGTAACTATTGTTGTGGTTTTTTCTTGTATCTATGGCTAACACTATGACTATGGAACCTTCTACTTCTTAATAAAGAGGAGCCTTTTAAGAGTCTAAATCAGAAATTAACAATGAATCCCATCTTGATGTACTTGAGGAAATAAATTCTTTGAACGAGTGGACAGATAATTCCCAACAGGTAGGCTTTGTTGACACCAAGACCATTCTATCTAGGAAAAAATGACCTCTGTTGGTAGTTACCCCAAAGAAATATCAATGCCTCTTGAAAATAGAAGTTTTTATCCAGAGGATGCTAAAATATATTCCATAGGTCAACATAAGCATGCAAATGATGGAAAATATAGATATTATGGGTTTGGATCAAAAAATCATCAAGCAATGAAGGTGTTTTCTCATACTGACAAAGATTCATTGATTGATGAAAATAACAAATTGGTAGGGAAACAGGTTACCGATGTTAACATGTCAAGCAATGGGATTAATCCAGAATGGTAGATATTGGAGCGCTCTAATATTCATAGTTAGCCTAGGAATATTGCAGGTAGGGTTTGATACTTATTACTTCTTGTTAAAGGACATAATTCAAATTTTTGTAATAAGCTATTTGTATATTTTTTTTTGCATTGAGTGACTTAGTTGCAAACTAAGTTCCTTGATTTTATTTAATTTTATCTGTATATAATTCCATCCAAGAAACATAGTTTGACGAGTTTCCTCCACTGGGGAAAAAATCACAAGGGAATATAAGTATACTAAAGGGCATTTCACAAATTATAGACCTTGCTACAAGTGCATACACCCCTAATCCATTTTCTAGACATGAAAATAACCACATTGCAATTGTTCATTTGAAAATAGTGCTAATGATATTTTCCATTCACATGCGCTAATTACTTTACCTTTTCTTGTACCTATTAGACATGGAAAGTTGGACCAAGCTAATAGTCATAGCTTGTCAATTGTGGTTTATTCTAGTATTGGAATAAAATATTTCTAGACTTCTTCTCCAGGATATAAAATAGAAATAACAACACCTAAAGTTATGTTAGAGAATTAGTGGTTAACAAAATTTAGAGACTGAGTTTGGACTATTAGCAGAGATTGTGTTCCCTAGTTGTGAGTAACATGATCACCATACATGTGAGTACTTTTGATTATGCCACACATAGCATTTGGTCAAGATATGAGCTCTATATTTATCATTCTCATGTTGATTGAGTATTGGGTAGTAAATACTTGTTGTACTCAAGAATATTAGTGAGTATTCACCGATTATGTTGAATACCATACTTGCAAAAAACATGAATGTTTTTTTGTTTTTCCATGCTACTGGGCATGTTGGGTATTAGTATGTCGAGTACACTTATCTCTTGGAGAGTTTGTAGATTGAAAATATGGTATCTATGGTGAGAGATTTATTTTTCATAGCATATTTATTTGATGTTCTATGCTGAGGTTCACATATTCCAGTGCACTCAAGGCCTAACACATTTTCAAAGAAAGGGCTCTCATTAAATGAGAAGGTAGGAGTTGCTTCAAGTGAATGATGGTTTTGTCTTTTCTCATGTATTTTATCTTAATGATATTTTCTATAACTTGTATTTGTTATCTTTTAGCCTTTATACAGACTAATGTTGTTGATCTGTCTTGAAAGGGTTTTGAAAAATTTAGTGAAATGTCTTTTGAATTGGCTTCCACTTCAAAGGATTCTTTTATATTTGATTTTTGGGACTTGTTTTTTCCATTAGAAATTATAGTTGTATAATACTCCTAATTTTTTAGAAACTAATAAATTTTGTATATTTTCCATTGCCCTACTTTAATGTAGTTTATTAGCATTCAGAGTCAAAGCATTTCTTATGAAGAGGATACACAAAACGTATTTCCTAATTTCAAGTTCATTCAAGGATTTTATAATCATACAAATCCCATATTGTTGTCTCAAGTTTCATTGCTCCTTTAGAGAAGATATTCTTGCTCTTTGGATAACCCTTTTATTGAATTATTTTGTAATTACTTGAAGTTACATTCCATCTCGCCAAAGTAAGTTTAATGCGTATGAGCACCACATAGATTTCTTTAATCATCAATATTTGTTTTAACAATGTTTAATATTAGACCTCCCTAGTTTAGTTGTTGATAGTCCCTGTAAACATTTAAATGGGGCTTCAATAGTATCTCCACTAGCTTGGTATTGACTTCCTATCTGCACCCTCCACAGGTTAAACTTGGGAGCTGTGGACATTGGATCTTATATCTCTAGCTCAATATTTGGATTTGACTCTAGCTTTGGCTCTGGATCTTGCTAAGCTTCGACTTTGGCTTTGGCTCTTGCTCAGCGTTGACTTTAGCATGTTTATATTTGAACCCCAGGCATAACTTACTTCACAATATAATAACTATTTTGAAATTAGTTCCAAGATCAAAATGCTTTGATACCATTGATCTATAATTTTTTCGATGGATTTACAGATTTTAGAGATTAAGAATTACCTAAGTTTGCAAACTATTTTCAGCAAAGAAAACACAATTCCTATAATGACAAGACAAAACACAATGGAAAAAAATAAAAATAATCACATAGAAACACATGGAAGTAAGAAGATTTGAACTTGGAAAAACTATAAAAATATCCATAAATATATTCCTTGAGAGAAGAAAACAAGGAAGAATTGAATACCGGAGTACAATCACCCTCTGCCTTAATGTTGGAAGAAAGGGTTACAATTTATATTCCTATCCCTTATCTGGACTATATCCTATGTGACAACAAACTTCTCATAGCATGTGTTTCATCCTACTCATTACAATCTCTTCTTTTCCTCTCCCATAGTGTTCTCTCAGGTTTCATGGATCCCTTAGATATTATATTTTTGTTGCTCGGATAATAAATTTATTTTGTTTCTTTTTTCTTGCTTGACTATTACATTCTATCTCTTTTAAGTTACCATAGTGCCAGTGAGCACCATTGAGTTACTACATGGCTTCACTTTACTTATCAAGAACTTTTTAAAACCATGTTTAAAATTCGATTGTTGATCAAAGATACATGCATTAAGTGCATTGGATATGGAAAATATCATATACCCATCTAATCCATTTTCTTGATATGGATGCAATATATAGACATTTGACCAATACATTTGACCAAAATTTGATGTACGAGCATGAATCTACATCAATTTGACACGAATTAGCTCAATTACACATTAATACATCATTACCACATCACAAAATTACATTTGACTCCATGGAGGTCGAATCTGGCTGAAAAATTGCTCAAAAAGTCACTTCCAGGACAAAGCATAGCGAAACTGATGCAAAGTGTAGCGTGTTGTCCAAAAAAGTGGCAACAAGGTGTTTTTCAGGTGTTTTTTTGCCTTTTTCTCCTGCTAGAATTGACCAAAATTTGACTCTGGGAGGTCAAAAATGATGTACAAGTCATGCGGAATCTAAATATGTAAGTCTTTCATCATTTAAAATCCTCCATAAAAAGCGTAGTGTGCCCCACACTATGCTTTCTGCAGACTTTCTATAAATTTTCGCCTGAAATTCTGAACAATAGGGTTCAATTATCCCTTTGTATATATTAATCCGAGATAGTTGTGAAAATAGTGAGAGAGGTTATTTTATATGAATATGTTTTTTAGATAAACCTCTCTCAGTTTCCCAAAATTCGGCTCCAGTTGTTCACAATATTTTCTACAAAAAGATGTCTAAAACAAGACTTTGCTCAGTCAAAAAAATAGGTTGTGAAGATGTGAATATATCTCTCATTATGTAATACCTGTGTAAAATATGAAATAGGTTATTGTACTTTGGAATATTAGGAACACAAACTTCCTCCAGTTTCTCAATATTCATCTCTTACTAGACACAATATGTTAGGAAAAATGATGACTAAAAAGGTGATTTCTGGAAAATGTGCCTTCAAAGATTTTTTGAAAATGACATGGAATGATGGGTTAGAGGTTTCCTAAATTATTGATAAAATTTAGGGGGGTAGGGGGTAATGTTAGGGAGTAAGGGAAAGTGGAATATTAGTAAATGAGTGAATGGAAGGAGTGCAAAAGGGAAAAACACAACCCTACCCTAGAAAAATGTAGGGTAAGCTAGGGTTTTAGGAAAAATGATGTAAATGGGTAAAATAAGCATGGAGAGTGTATGAGGTGTCAATGGCCTTATTTACTCTTGAATTTTCCCTCTTGAACCTTTACATATCTAAATTAAGACTCCTTGAATGAAAACACAACAAAACTAGGCAAAGCGCATCGAACTTGTTGAAAGCACAACGAAAATGCTGGAATGAGCAACGAATTGCTAGGGTTTTCTCTTTTTTTGAGGAAATTTTCTCTAAAAATGAGGAGAGATTATTGTTGAAGATGTGGAAGCTCTTCTTCGAGAGAAATTATTGAAAGAATGCTCTTGAAATAGTCTTTGTATCTTTTAAATGTCACTTTTTCAAAATGGTGGGGTGACCCACCAATTTCACCGTTGCTTTTGAACTTGAGTAACTTAGGAACATTTGAAACAACTTTGAAACTTTTTAGAACCAATTAAATAAATCTTGAAACACTTTATGACTTAAAATCAAAATGGAGAGAGATTTCCTTTTACTACTCCTGCCTTTAGTAGTTTTATGAGTGAAATGACACAATATGATGACCATGACCCTAGTGACCTAATGGTGACACTGAGATGAATGAGAATCATGATGATGATGAATCTTTTGAGTTATGAAACAACAAATTTAAGTGATGATGATGTATGGGACATGAAATTTTGTGAGGAGTAGTAACAGACCTAGACCAACTAACCGACGATCAAATTTTTATTTTGAAGACTCAATGAAACGATAAAAATTTGAAAAAGAACCTAACAAACCTAGGAAGAGCATATAGTTTTTATCACTGGTGACAGGAAAACTTTGAATGACACTAACATTGGCTCCAAATGGGGAAGATATATTTGTAGGAGGTGTCAAGAACACCACATATCTGAACTCGTAGACCAGTGCCTTCTTCATTGGGCATAGAGTCATAAACAATTGCAAACCTCAAACTGACATCAAATCAAACTGAAAACTGAACTGTACACTATCAATTGCAAACTTTACTAGAAGATACTACTGAAAAAGATGCTCAACATTGAGCTTATTCATCACACCTACTCTAATTGATATGTACATCACCCGATCAAGTGAAATGGAACAACCAATGCAACCATGTAAGCATTTTTTCTGCTAACTGAATTTTCCACAAGTGCTTGCTCATGAGCTAGAAGGGAAAACTATTGAAAGGAAACTTCCATAAAAACCTGTGAGAAAATTGAATATTAATGAAATTGCAGACCATCAGCCCACCAGATGACCTCAGGAATGCTGCAAAACGATCTTCATAAGAATGCATATTGATTTCCATCCCATCTAACATATTACTGCTCTTCTCTAGGTGATTTTCATATCCTGATTTTAAAACTTTCCCAACATCTATTCTTTCTTGAAGATGCAACTTAAAACTGTCATGATAAGGCTGCAAGACTTCCTGTGACCTTTGTGATGAATGTAATGAAAATGCTGATAAAAAAAACAACAATGATGTTTTCCACACCGAATCTTCCTCACCCCTGCTTTTAGGCTCACAAACAGCCAAAGGAGAACCACTAGGACTGCAAAACTCATCCAAACAATCAGATATTGGATCATTTAAAACCAAATAAGGTTGTTGCAACTCTGAGGTAACTACGGGCTCTTGAATCAATGACTATGTTTTCAGATCGTGTGAGTCCTTCATACCACAGAAAATAGGAATATCACATACAATAAGAGGTTGATGCCATTTTAAATTAGTGTCAAGATGCTTCTCTGCTTTGGTGAGTTTATAGTTTTTCTTTATCAATTCAAATGTAACATAACATAAAGGCAAGGAGTCACCTTCAGTGGTTTCATCGCCCTCTTCATGTTTACTGTCCAAATTGTATAAATGCTCGCCTGATTCAGAACTTTCATCAAACTTGTCCTTTCTATCATAAACCACAGGTGCAAGCTCCTCTTGCTGAGTGCATAATGTTTATTTATTTTCAAGATTGTCCTCAAATGAAAAAATGAAATAATCAGTGTACACATCATGATGAGGCAAATAATCAACCTCTTCTCCTTTCGCCAATTGTTCTTGAAAAGGAGGATTTCTTTGTTGCCTTCTAATAACCGGTTAATCTTGCAAGGACAATGGTTGCATTAACCTTTCCATAGTTTCAATTATTATGTCCAAATTACAGTCTGAAAATGGGGGAGTGTCCTCTTTCATTGCTCCATTCCTTTCAGCTTCCAGATATCATCATCCTGATCATTTCAATCTGCTCATTCTACCTAGGAAATAACAGTATCTGTGCATACCACTTTCTCTTTGAATAGACTAATTTTATTCCACACATAAATCCATGTATTCTACAAAAGTATTTCAAACCAAGAAAGCATAAAACAAGCTAAATAATCTAGGACTAATGAAAATACCATTTTGTCTACATTTATTTTTTTAGATAGTTCTATACTTATTGTTAGTCTTGAAATCCATCCTCAAGAAGGGAATGTGGTTCTTTAATACTTTTTTATTGACTTTCTTTTTATGGATTTTATACTGACCTTTAAACTATAGAAAAACATACTGTATTAGATATATTAGAGGCCACCTAGAAATTTGTTTGCTCGATTCTAACATTGAATTGATGTAAAATCCATGTCCTCCTTTTGTCTAGTATAGACCCACGCGTATCTTGATGGGCTTGGGAATCTTCAAGAGACACAAATATTTGCTAAGATTGACACTATGTTTTTTGAATCACTGAATGAAGTCTCCTACTCTTAAAATTTCCTTTTCATGTTTAATCAGTCTTAGATAATCACACTACACAAGAAGTAGTTGCTTATTTGAATATTAATATACACACAGCTTATGTTGCAAGGTTTGGAGCACTTTGATGAGATCTTGCGAGAGGAAGATGGTATTATTATTTTACGAGGTTATTAGGGATACATCTTCCACCAGAGAAGGTAGCCTTTGATATTTGATGTAAAAAAATTCCATATATCCATTTCCTGAAGTTGTTTTCCCATAAATAAACTAATATTGTTGTCATTGTAATCTGACTACAAGTATCTTTGTGTCCCTGCATGGATATATCTTATAAGTTTGTATTTTTACTAAATCCAAACTTAATGTTTCTCTGGAGTATAAGGTAATGACAGTCAGGATTGATGGAATTGTCTAATATGCTCTCTTGGTAAATCTTATTCATTTGGGATTGTAATTTGTTAGTGTCAAGGGAGTCTCCAAATTATTAACGGTTTCAAAGAAGGGATATTTACGTAGGTAATAGAGGCAATATAGTAGTGTGAACATGCATGCAAATCAAATTGTTTGGAGGACCATCAATAAGTTGTTGATGTTGTCTTCTCACTGTCAAACATTTTCGTAGATCAAATTAGTTTGGAATTTGATTTGCAAGCCAAAAGATAGGAGACAACTTGTAGAAGTATTGTTGGTTTTTGTATTATAGTTCTCTCCAAGATAAGGCTCCACATGTCAAGTGATACTCTTCAAAATGCTCCAGACTCTAGAAGACAAGATCCTAAGCTCCAATTATCCTCCTCCACATGTGTATCGAGTCCATAAAATCCTACAAGTGATGCACCCTCCAAACAAGATTCTCTCTAGCCAAATGCTCAACCTCATGAAGTGTGCCATGTGGTATCGATGCTCCTAGGGTGAAGCACCCTTCCTCCTAGTGCTTAGTGCTCCTCCACAAAATAACTCCACATCCTATGCCAAGGTCTCATTCTCATCAACATGTGTGCCATGTAGAAAATATCAATGTCACATAAAACAACTTTCAAGTTCCTCCATAAGAAGTGTGCCTCCTCTACCACATATCTTGAGTACAAGCATCCACCTATAGTAAGTGTTCCAATTGTCAATCAACAAAAACAATCTAGAATACAACAAAGGGCTAGGGTATCACCATGTACCCCACATCACATGAAGTGTGTTGAATTTCCTGTTAAACCCATCACACGACTAACAATCCAAATAAACTCTATTTATTAATTATTAGCACAACTAGGTTTTCAACAAAAATATAAGCAGAAGCACAACACAGAAACCAAACACATTTGCACACTAGATTCGAGTAAACACCCTTGGAAAAACCCTTGCGGGAAATGGCCCATTAGAGGAATTACATTGCTGCAACTGATAGCCTAGCCCACCCGGCTTCTATCTCCCTCGCTGCCCCCTACACTCTTTCCTCATCCATGCCCACTACACAAGTCCATGAGCAAGACTCCCTCTTGCTCCTATGCATTCATTGTATGCCTCTCACCCTCATTAGATATGCTTTTATAATCCCCTAATGACTAAAACCCTATCTCCAAAGTAATCAATGATCAATATCTGATCTTGATCTCTTGATATCAACCACTGTGACTTAATCTCTGGTTGATATATCATCAAAACTAATAAAGGGATATAGAGGATGGAAAAATCATGTTTCTTTTTCCAAATATGTAAAACTACACTTTAATAAATACATTTTCATATTATTATATATGGTTTTATACTTTATCAAAAAAATCCAAATTTTTACAAGATTATATAATTAACAAAAAGATTAGAAAATTTTTATATATACATATTATATTATTGATAAAATAGTTTTCAATTTTTCCTATGAATCATGGGAATTCTCCCATTTATTATACATATAAATTTAGGGGATTCTTAAAATTACCTCCTTACTATATTCTATTTATTTTCTATTTATTGATTGAAAACGTGTGGGAAGTTGAAACAAGTTTTAGTTTGTATTTTAAGAGCATATGCAGAAAACACATAAAAAATTGTTTGGTATTTGACGTATACGCAGAAAAAATAAAAGATTGTATTGTTTGGCATGGTGATGCCAGGCCGGAAACACATGCAGAAAACACGTAAAAGATTGTTTGGAATTGGACGTATATGCAGAAAACACATAAAAAATTGTTTGGCATGGTGGTGCCTGGCCGGGAGCACATGCAGAAAACAAATAAAAGATTGTTTGGAATTTGACGTATATGCAGAAAACCCATAAAAGATGGTTTGGCATGGTTGTGCCTGGCCGGCAACACAGGCAAAAAACACATAAAGATTGTTTGGAATTTGACGTATATGCAGAAAGCACATAAAAGATTGTATATGCAGAAAACACATAAAATAATTCAACCTTTGAATTTTAATATCATCCCTCAAAATTAGTTAATACCTGCTATGGTTCAAGAGATTCTCCGTACCTGGACCAGTTAGTACCTGGTCCTGCGGTAGACAGAGATTTCATGGAGAGAGCAATGGAGGCGATATCACAACAAGGCGATATCACAACATGTACTATGGTTGACCCTTAGAATCCACGGTCTGTAAGGTTGTTTTGTGTTAAATGCATTGTAGGCATGGTGGGCTATGCTAGCATGCCATGGAGTCAATTTATTGAAGTATTCTAGGAGAAGGTGATAGAGAACTTGGTACTGTTACATATAACTAAAATTTGTAGGTAATGGTGTAGGTGGTAGAGAACTCAACAATACAATACATAAAAGAAAGTGTGTAAATAGTAGTGTAGGTGGTAAAGAACTCAAACTTGAAATCTTAATATGGTGGTTTATTTTTATATATTAGACATTAATAAGTAATAATGTTTCATGTTTTTTTTAATATGATTGTTTATTTTTATATATTAGACAATTGATAAGCAATAATGTTTTATATTTTTTTTTTAATGTATGGAGAGAGTGAGGATGAATATGTTAGAGATAATGCCTAATTAATGCTACATACTAGAGTTTAGAGATTGGATTGGGTTCGCTGGAAGAAATTGAAATATTCTCTCAACCTCTCCCTTGTAGAATAAGTTAGATCTCACAAAACTTATTTAAATGTGATGTATCTCTATTTATTATATGAAATAGACACTATTTCTATGTGTTTATTTCATGTTTCTCCACTCTCATGAATTCTATTTGAATATTTTCTTAAAAATACAATAAAATGAAACTTCATACAATGATCTCTTCCTAATCACATATAAAGAGATATGAAAATGCAATGAAATGAAGCTCCCATACAATAATCTCTTCCTATTACCAATGATATGAGAAACTAAATGCTCATGTTTTCTTTTGAATGCGAGGAAAAAGATGATGAAGATTTTCTTAAAAAATAAAATTCAACAAATTCTAAAAATAGTAAACTTGTATTTGAGTTCACCTTAATTATATGTTGGTGGCAGAAAACAAAACACAGAATTTAAACACTAAGTACGGCAAGGAAAACACAGTAAATTATAATATCTTGTTTTATAAATTATAGTTATAAATTTGCATATAAAAACGGAAGAAAGTGACACTGTGAACTTGCATATAAGAACTGAAAAAATCACACTGAATTTAAAAAATAAAATGATAAACACTAAAAACAATCATCATTTTTTTTACAGGTAGGTAGGATTTGAAATTCCAGGCATGGTTGGTGGTGTTAAAGACAGAAAGTGGTAGCTTTTAAAAAGTTAAAATTCCAGGCTTGGGTAGTACAATTGATAAAAAGTTGTAATTTTTAAAAAGTTTATGTTATGTTTTATGGATGAAAATGAAAAAATGTAATCTAAACATTCTACGTTTTTAACTATTTTTATCCTTGTTAAAAAACAACTGTATATAGAGTTGGTACAAGTGGCCAAGCTTTAAATCTAGTTAAAATCACAGTCAACAGAGACGCATTGCCAATCATCATCCCAACATCTGGGACGATAATTTCATAGTCTCTCTCAACGCCTTATGGGGTAATTTTCATTTTTCAATTTATTTTTACGAATATTTCTTCTTCAGTAACAACTGAAATGGATACGTTTCTCCCTTTGACTTACAGTATTGAGTGTATATGGGTCAGGCAACTTCGTACCCTGAACGTGCTGAGAAACTTATTGGGGAAGTAACAGAGATAATCAATTCAGTTTCAGTGGAAGATGGAGAATTAATCACGCCCCTCAATGATCTCATTCAACGCCTTTCTATAGTAGATAACATTGAACGTTTGGGAATGAATAGACATTTCAAAAAGGACATAAAATCAGCGCTGGATTATGTTTACAGGTCAGTCACCGTGGCCTTGTCATCATTATTTGTGGTGTTTAAGGGTCTTTCTACAAGTCAAATATTACCAACGTTGCAATGAAGAAAACACTTTTTTATTTACTTAAAAATAAATAAAGTGTAACAATAATAATAGGAATATATAAAATATAAATAAAAATATATTTTTTTTATATGTAAAAAAATATTTATATAAATAGAAGATATGATGTTGGTCATAGTTTTTATTTTTCATAGTTCTAAGGAATTTTCTAGCTAGGAACTCCTAATAAACGCTAGACATAAATATTAATGAAGGAAATACGATCAATAATGGATAGGAACTATTACTAAGGATTTTAATGAAGGAACTATGATTTTTTTTAATGACATTGGTATGAGTTTTTGTCCTAATGATTGTCATCTTAATTAGAATTTCTATCGGTTATAGTTCCAAAGAACGAACTTGTCGAGGAAGTACAACCAAAAAACTTTTGGTCAACAAAATTCGTGTTGATCAGAGTTCATAGTCCCTACTCAAATGATCCAAACAAAAATCGATGGCCACCCACCTATTCCACTGACTCAAAACAGGGGTTTCCACCTTGCAAATTTTCTATAGCTTTTTGAGTCCTAAACTTTTGGGAATGTTTTGAGGCCCTAAACAATGTTTTTTGGGCCCGCCATAGTCACACTGTAGACTTTAGCCACAATGCAACAAAAAATGTGTATTCCTCGAATGGACCTTTCAAATGAGCTAGCATGCACCCCAAATGAAGATCGTACTCAAAGTTATGCATTTGGGAAGTTGAAGTACCAACTACCACATCAGGGCCCACAAACCTTTTGACATTTCATCTTCCGGGGTTAGGGTTTTGGATTTTCTTTATGTTAAAAAGACCTCTATAACCTTATTGTAATCATCATCATCTTCTTCAGAATGAGCGTAGCCATCAAATATTTTCTCAAAGATAAGCTGCCACCATTCTAGCGATTCATTCACTCTATAATTTTACAGCTTTTGTACATTTTCTCATTAATAAAAACTATGCATTACTGTATTTTTATGTTTATTGCAATATCTTTGTATATTTCATTGTTATACCTCTTCCTTCATTTCGTTCTCAAAATAATCTGGATCAATGGTGTCAAAGCAGGCTACTCCTTGTCGTTTCTTAGTGCATGTACCCGACAAGGTCAAGGTATGGAGAGTTGGGTCTCATGCTAGTTTCTCTTGAGGATAACCGCTCTTGCCATCCCAAGCAACCTCCCATGGTGGAAGAAAAGAGACACAAGAGTAGAAGATCCCATCAAGTTGTTTCTCACGGAAGCCATCGCGCAACAGAGGAATGAGATGTTGGAGAATTTTTTCCAAATGGTTCAATGTTTGTTGAAAATAACATGTGCATGTTCCTCAAGCAGTCGCTTTAGAGATTCTACCCCATTCAAGGTACACGTTAATTTTGATATTCCTGTATTTGAAGGTCATATCGATGTAGATGCTTTGGAAAAAGGGTTAAATTTGCTAGAAGGTTATTTATTTGTTCACATTTTTTCCCAATAGAGAAAATATCATCTTTCCACTCCCTAAGGCTCTCCCCCATGTTAAACATTGGTGTAAAACTTACCGCGAACAAATTCCACAGAGGATTTTAGAATATTTGGGGCCGAGCCGACTTGGAATTTTTTTATGGATGTGGTCAAGGAGCAATATTACCCTGTGGAAAACTATGATGACCAATACATTATATGGACCACGCTTCATCTAAAGCGAGACCAAACAATACTAGAGTTCACAAATACATTTCATACCTTGCGCACCAAGTTAGGTATCAAAGAATCTGAGTGGCAGTTGGTTCTAAAATACCGCGGGGCTCTACACAGGTACATACAAAATGAAATGGGGTTTCTGGACATCTCATCACTAGGAACCGCCTATAGATATGTTGTCAAAATCGAACAAAAATTTAAGTAGTAGAACAAGCAAGAATTTGGGTCTGCAAATTGACAACAACCAAAGTATGGTAAATGAATCCCTAACTCACAGAACA
>ML800411.1:31339-53555 GCA_009831015.1 Picea engelmannii
TTACAGGTTCCTCTTCACATACCTCTTCAAGCTGGCATCTTCTCGATTTCTTAAGTGCAACTTCTTCATCAAAGGTCACATCCCTGCTGATTTCAATATGGCGGTGACCAGGTATGTAGATTCTGAAGGCCTTGGATACCTCACAGTATCCCACAAATATTCCCTTCTTTCCGGATGGCTCCAACCTATTTCTTTTCTCTTTTGGTATATGGATAAACACTAGACAGCGAAATATTTTGAGATGGCTTACCTCTGGCTTCTTTCCAGTGAACATTTCTTCTGGGGTCTTGAACCCAAGTGCACTATGGGATAGTCTGTTCTACACATAAACAACTGCAATAGCTGCTTCTACCCATAAGCACATAGGAAGATCTTGATCGTGAATCATGGTCTTCACAGCTTCCATAATCGTTCTGTTCTTCCTTTCAGCAACACCATTTTGTTGGGGATTGTAGGGAGTAGTTAGTTTCCTCTTGATCCTGACATCTCTGCAGAAGCTTATGAACTCCTTCGAGGTATATTCTCCTCCATTATCTGACCTTTTTAGAAAGATTCTCTATCAAGGCTTTGAATTCCTTGAATTTACTGAATACTTCATCTTTAGATTTTAAGAAATATATCCAGGTCTTACGAGAATAATCATCAATAAATGATACATAGTATACATACCCGCTAATGGAGGGTGATGGCATTGGGCCAAACACGTCTAAATGGATGAGTTCGAATACTCCTTCTGCTTTGCTATCCCTCTTTGGAAAGGGGTTCTTGATGTTCTTCCCTTGCGCACATCGATTGCATATGCCTTCCTGATCAACCTTGAGTTCTGGTAAACCTGTGACAACTTTGCATATGTATGGTAGCGTCTTGTAGTTGATGTGATCCAATCTTCTATGCCAAAGTTCGCATGAATTTTCGATGGCATGGGTCATAGCAGTTTCTGGGTGACCCTTTAGCTTATATAAACCATTTTCTTCACTTCCGACGACGATTGCTTCATTTATGGTTTCTCCCTTAGCCCACATAAGAACTTCTCCATCTATGAAGACAACTCTATAGCCTTTCTTGTCTAAATCTGATATGGAGAGTAAGTTCTTCTTTAGACCCAGTACATAGAGCACATCCTTCATTGTTATTGAGTTTTCTGAATCAAGCTTGTAGTTTGATTCTCCTATTCCCTTGATGGGATATTGATAATCATCTCCAAGAGTTACTTTATGAGAAAAATTCTTTTCTGAAATACAAGAGAGAGTGTTTTTCTTACCCGTCATATGCTTTGATGCACCACTATCAATGAGCCATGTGTCTTCTCCAGATGATACAGATCCTGAGAGAGCTGAGATTAAGACATGGTCCTTAATCATCTTCATAGGTGGTTCTTCATCTTCGGCAATATGAGAATGTTGTCTTTTGTGCTTCCTCTTGTACTCTTCTTTTCTGACTGGACAATTGTTCGCCTTGTGTCCCATCTTATCACAATGATAACATTATATAGATGAGAGATCTCGTCCCTTGCATTGTCCTTTCTTCTGAAAATTTCTTGAATGAGATTCTTGATTGTTGAACTTGTTTGATGGTTGCGATTCTCTATGATATTCCCTTTTGAAGTAGGGTTTCTTCCTTCCTCCTTTTGTATGAGTAGTTAGGGATTGATCATCGTCCCTTGCTAGTAGTGCTTCACGGTTGGCTACCCTTGTCTCTTCCTGGATGCATTCTTCCCATAGGATTTCAAACTGTAGTTTTTCCTTTCTGCTGCATACTAATTGGATGAAGGCATCCCAAGGTCTTGTGAGACCATTTAGGGTGGTCATTACAAATTCGTATTCGTCGATGGTGTCTCCAATCACTTTCAACTGTTCTTTATTTCTGAGATTCGGGAGAAATATTCTTGAATCATTTCTCCTTTCTGCATCTTGGTATTCTTCAACTGAGTTCTGAGATTCATCTTTCGATTGATGTTCTTTCCTTCATATAGTTTGCTTAGAGCATCAAACATTTCCTTCAGATTTTTATTTGACGATACATATGGGATCAGGTGGTCTTTAATTGAATCTACGATGATTCTCTGAGCCCTGATTGAGTCCTTCTGGTGCTTTGCTTTCTCTACGACATCTTCAGGTTCCTCCACTTATTATTTGATAAATCTTGATAGGTCATTCTCTGCAAGGATCAGACTGATCCTGTACTTCCAGGCACGGAAGTTGTCTATGCCTTCTAATTTCTCAACAAGCTTTGTTCTTGCAGACATCTTGTACTTTTCAGTAACAAAAATGACCAAAAATTGAAAGTGCTTGAAATCGAGTTTTGATCTTATCAGGAGGTGCGCTTGGCTGAGGCAAGTAGCCTGGTGTCCTTAGATTTGAGAAATTCCAAATTTTACCCCTTCAAATCTGCTCTACAGATTTCTGGATTGGTGCTTCTTGTTTTCTAGTACTTCTGGTACTCTAGTACTTCTGGTACTTCTAGTACTCTGTTTTTCTGGTTTTCTAGTACTTTATGAAACTAGGGTTTCACTTTTCGGGAGATCCAGCCACTGAAAAGGTGCGTTCTAGGTTCCAAATTGATCCTTGGGGGAGGGCGAAACTTTCTAGGGTGTTAGGGAGCTGAAAATACTTGTTATTTCAAAACCCTAATTTTGAGGTACAGTAACAGTGACATTTTCCCTCTTGCAGATTATGCTTTCTTTAGGTTGTCTCTGAAACCATGTTAATGTTAATGCCATTATTATAGTTCTTTGCATTTCATAAGATAAGATCATAATAAGAACAAGATCACTGAGAAATACACATCCACAAGAGACACAACATTTATCCTGGGAAACCCTCTAGGGGAAGAAAATCCAACAAAAACTTCCTTATCATAAATAGCTTATATAATGTTCAAGAGATAACTCAACCAATACAGAAAAAGTCCTCCTCAAGAGATGCGCCACCCTTCTTCTCCTCTCTCCAACTTGAAATTGCAGCTTGCCTCATAAGAGAATGAGCAAGTGAAGTGTGTGTGTAAGAAGTGAGGCGCTAGCCTCTTATTTATATCAATCTGGCACGTGTGAAGAGTCACCATCTGGCAGGGACGACCTCTCACTCTGGGTGGGTAAACCCACCTTTAATTAATTCTGTCCCTTTCATTATAACTGCTGGGGCCGACTTCTTATTCTGCATTTTGTAATTGTCCGATGACCAATCCGCAAAAGGGGATTTGGTCCTTATACAATTACCGACATGATTAATCCTCAATGAGGATTAATCCAATAACAACAATAATAATAATAACATGATTAATCCACAATGGGGATTTAATGCAATAATGCAATAATAATAAGAATTCTCTTCCCAGTTACATTATTTCAACATTATATACCATACTTCTTACAAAATTCTTCAAATTCATTCCCGCAGAACTCTCCGCCATTATCTGTTCTCAACACCTTAATTCTTTTCTCTGTTTGATTCTCAACAAGAGCCTTAAACTCTTTAAACCTATCAAAGAATTCAGATTTATTCTTGAGGAAATATATCCAAGTTTTCTTTGAGAAGTCATATATAAATGATACATAGTACATAGATTTTCCCAATGATGGGATCGACACAGGTCCAAAAACATCACTGTGAATTGGTTGTAAAATTCCTTCTTCCCTCGTTGCACCAGAGGGGAATCTTACCTGATTCTGCTTCCCATATAGACAATGTTCAAAGAAATCAAAATCCAGAGAGTAGTTAGACATACCTTCAACCATAACTTTACCATGTAGTAGTCGAAGACCCTTCTCTCCGATATGCCCCAGTCTTTGATGCCACAACATAAAATTTTCTCTAGAGACCATAGGAGTTCTTTCTTCTTCAACTCCAATATCAGGAACAATGGAGCTATTACACCCATCACTAATAGTTCTTCCTAAAAAATTATACAGAGTTCCAAACTGAACTCCCTTCATCAACACCATTGCTCCTCGAACCATCTTACAAGTTCCCTTTTCAAAAATTGTTTTTACCCCTGCATATTCCATTTTGCTTACAGAAATCAAATTTTTGTTCATACCTGGGATGTCTGGAACACCAGGCAGTGTTATAATCCTTCCATCTATGAGTCTCAACTTGACCCTTCCTCTTCCTATGATTCTGGTTGTCGAATCATTACCTAAGAAAACATTACCTCCATCATACTTTTCATATTCGCAAAACCAATACCTGTGGGGATTCATATGAAAGGATGCACCCGAGTCAATCAACCATGCCTCATGATCTGCATGGCCAAGTACACATCCCCTCCTTCTTCCTTGGAGGTCTTTTCTTCTGTATAAGAAGATTCTTCAGATCCCTTCTTTTTCTCAACTTTGGATCTACACTGCTTCTTGTAGTGCCCTTCTTTTCTGCACCTCCAACATACCCTTATAAACTTTCCAGGAGATTTAGATCTACCCTTAGAGTTAGATCTCCCACTTGAGAAATTAGATATATTTCTTTCCTAGGAAGATCCTCTTTCAAATAACCCGTCTGTGCTATGTCCTTCCATATTCTTTCTTCTCATCTCCTCCGACAACAAGGATGAGGCCACTTCTTCAAACTTCAAAGAAGTTGTATTGCTACCTATGGCCACAACCAGACTATCCCATGAGTCTGGTAAAGAACACAACAAACTGATACATTTATCTTCATCTAAAATTTTAATCTCAACATATACTAACTGGCTTACCACAGTATTGAAGGCGTTCAAATGCTCTGCCATCAAGTCTCCATCTCTCATCCTCAAGTTATATAGCTTATTTCTCAGAAATAGTTTATTTACCATGGACTTAGACTGATACAAATTCCCCAACTTTTCCCATAAATATTTGGTTGTATCTTCCTCTGACACATTCAGTTAAATACTAAATCAAAGAGACACAGTCGGATTGTGCTCTTTGCCTTCCGATCCATATTTTTCCAGTCATCTGCAGAAGTTCCTGTAGGTGCAGTACCTGGATCTACTCTGATCCACTGATCTTTGTCCACCAAAAGATCTTCCATCTTGAGCTTCCACAACTCAAATATTTTCCCATTAAACTTCTTGATCTCCATCTTCGAATCACTTGCCATTTCTTTTCACCTAAAAAACAATACCGTAGATCTCCCACTGTAACAAGTCTTATAATAGTCTCGAGCCAAACCCTTGACCACAAAGGCGTCCCCCTGAAGCCAATAAAGCTCTGATACCACATGTAAATTATAACCTTGTACAATGTCTACTGTAAACAGATATTTAGAAAAGAACATAAAAGATACAATGGAAAATACAAACATTACACAGAGATTTTTCCCCTGGAAACCAAAACTGGGAAAACTAGCATATATTATATTCATTCATTGTGTTACATTTTTTACAATACAATATACATATAGGATCTAGCGACATCCAAAACCCTAACCCAATGACCTAGATTAGTCTAAAACCCTAATTCCTTATCTGGAAATAGAAAACCATCGACAAAAACCATGTGCCGAAAAAACCACCTAAATACATGACACGTTTCCCGAGGCAACATTTTTTTTTCTCGGGGCGCTGCCCCTGAACCCCCACATGGGGGGCTCTACCCCCCTGCACCCCCTGAGGGGGGCCCTAGAATCCCCGACTCTAACCCCCTTGCACGTTCGACACATACTCTTAGTGGCTACTGCTCGTGCAAAGAATATAACACATACCCAACACTCCAGCATTATCATTCTGTTTCCCATTATTATATTTGTCCTGGGGTTTATTATTATTCTTCCCACCCTTACAATTATTTCAACATTTCCTTTTATTCCCATATGATTGTTGGTCACCATTTAGGTTCTTCAATGACTGCAAGGAATGTACATCTGACGATTGGGTGGGTTTGGAGGATCCAGACGAAGCTAGCCTTCCACCAGACTTCGTTGCTGAGTCTGTGGATTTTACCTTGGCAGACCCTACAATGCCATCGGCATGAGGTTTGGGATTCTGTCTAGGATTGTGATTTGGCCGCGGTGCATCTAGAAGAAGGTGGTATAACATCCCAGACTGATCATATATCAAATCGAGTTGTTGGGCTTTAAAGATAGCTTCTTCCTCACTGAAGACCCTAGAAGTAGAAACGTCTTTTGAAATAGGAGCATGCAAAAACTTTAGGAACCATTCTAGAAGAAATTCCAGGGGTATAGGAGTCTTAACCAACCGCCTTCGCATATGCCATTCCTGGATATGGTATGAGATGTGAGTTTCGATACCCTGGCGTAAAGTCGACAAAAGTTCAAGGCCAACATCATAATGAATGGGCAGTTAAAAGTGGTTGAGAAAGGCTAGCGCCAACTGATGAAAAGACACATATGCCACCCTAGGTAGCTCAATGTACCATTGTGATGCGAATCTAATGAGAATGAGCTAAAACAATCGTAATCTAATAGAATCATGATTCAGAGAATTCGATGAGCACCAAAGGTGAAAATTAGTGATGTGGTCACCAAGGTCCTCGCCATTCTTACCTTCAAACTTTGGAATTTCTGATGAAAGTTTGGTAGGGACAGGGGGCCATGTGGGATCATGAATCACCTGGTCATTCATTAGTTTATACAAATCTTGCAAATTATGCATGGCCAGAAAGGGAATACGGGGTTGTGACACCTGGCCCCATCCTCTCGTGAAAGATTGTGTCTTAGGAACTGCATTCCATCTAGGATTCTGGTAAGGACCAAAACCTTGTCCAGAATTAAAAGAACCTCCTCCGGGTTGATTCATTAAATATGGATTGGGCATCATTCCAGTAGGAATGTTCTAATAAGGGTTATGAAAATTGCCCCTAGCTGGATTAGATCCAAGCTGAGGGATGTGAAGATTTCTCCTGACTAGATTGGATCCAAGTTGGGGAGTGCCCAATGTGTAGGACTGACCTCCTCCAGGTGGGAATCCATAGGATTGAAGTGGATTCGTCATGCCAAAAGTATTGGTCAGAATCGACATTGAGGGGATAGGGATATAGGGTGGAGCATGTTTGTCGGTTGTGTTGTTCCATCCAGCTATAGAAGGATTAGACCCGGGGTTAAGAATAGGGACACTTCCCACATTAGGATTCACTTGGGGAATATGAGAACCACCAAATGGGAAAGTACTGTAAGGAGGTGCAGTGACCCCAAGGCCAAATCTAGCGTTAGGGCCAACAACTAGGATGGCATTCGAAAACTACGAAGTGAAGTTAGGCATACCATAATAAAATGGACTAGAAGCCATAGGGATGGTATGAACATTGTAACTCGGTGAGTAACCAAAACCCCCAAAAGGGTTTGATGCAAGAGATGAAGCATTAACTACAGGCCGAGCCATAGTACCGGTATAAGCCTCCTACACTACAACTATAGTGGCTGCAGGTGTCGAATTGGTGCCATTAATTATAGTGGGTATGGGAGTTGAAGAACTCCCAATGTTCTGAAGACTAGACTCAGTACTCATCCTTGTGGAACCACAAATCTGAAAAGTGGACGTGTGTGTAGCACTCTTGATAACTCTACACCTTTTAGAAGGAAAGAACTCAAAAATCGGTGGCAACTGTAACAACCGATGGGACCTGTAAGGAAGCTATTCTAACTCCACAATGACTTATGACTCTCCAACGAATAAAAAAAATATCCTAAGGCCAACTACTAGTCAAAGAGCATACCAAAAAGTCAAATGGCCAATATGCATGCAAATGGGATAAAGCGGATGAGTGGCCTCCCTCGCTAAAGAAGGTATGTCTTGTCCAAGAGGGACCTAAGACTCCCCGCTAAAGTTTGGAGGTAACAAAATCAGTTATAAGGGCCCCTGTAGGCTTAAAAACCAGTCGGTTAGATCCCCCTGGAAAGGTAATCCTCCATAAAGGTTGTGTCTTGTTCGACCCCTATCTGACTTAGGATACAAGCTAAATAACCCCTGCAAGTAACATATGAGATACCTAAGTCAAGAAACTAATCAATCACTGTATAACTGACGAACGAGCAAGCAGTTGTAAGTCTGAATCACCATATGGGCAGGGTAGCAAAGCCTGAAACCTTGAAAGCACCACCTCTCACATAGTTATGGGTACTAGCAAGATCTCCAAATATGATGCAAACGTGCCACCCAGGGCACGTCTGCTCCCATAGGACCTTCTCCTTGAATGACCCGAAGAACTAAAATTTCTCTTCAAATCCCTTATCGGGACTTTCCTACACCCATTGGACTCACCTTGTGATATCCCTTTGTTCTATCGAGAAATTGGACCCCGCGTGATCGCAAGTCTTGAAACTACGGGATTGGGTCTTACAAATCCCTAAACCCCGATGAACATTCACCCACGTGTTCCTTGTTTTTATCGGGAATTTTCCCATCGGGAAATCGACTCTTGCGAGGTCATGAATCACTCACCTCACGGATCCCCGATTCCTGATTTGCGATTGCACCTCTACACCCCTTAGCTCCTCTAACCAACTCCTTTTCTCATGTGACCTGCTAGTCCACAAGACCACAGTCCTTTCCCCTATCGGAGTTTCGGAATTCGCGGAATTGAAATGCGTAGAACTCACACCCTTGGGATTTCCGACTCTCCGATTTTTGATGCCACCTGGTGTTGAATCATGGCAAGGCTTGACCTTCCAACACTTGTCCCTTTCTCTGCCTCTATGGCCCACACTCCTGTGGTGATCGGGAAATTGCGTATCGGAGTTTCGCGATTTCAAATGCACTCGTTCACATACCCTTCCAAGTCCCGAAGCTCGATACGGATGACACCTATCCTCCATTGAAGTGCTATGACTGTGGGACCGTCGCATTTCGAGATTTTGTGACTTCTCCTGTCGTGATTTTCTCATCACCGAGAATCTCGAAATGCCGAACCCTGATGCACGTGTGAACTCTCTCTCCTCCACATCACTGCTTCCTCGTCGCTCTATCGGGTATCGCAAAATCCCAATTTGTAATGTAATGATTCCTTTGTATGAGGAAACCCCAAAATGCCGAACCCCGACTCTTTCAGATCCTCAGACACACATCCCTCAAATCGAACGACTCTAGTTGTGTTGGGAAATCACGGATCGCGATTTCGTTTTGCAAGTGTTTCATGACTCCGAAAACCCCGATATCCTGAACTCCGACTCTCCGGGATCCTTCGCCACGTGTCCTCGCTGATGGACAGTTAAAAACTCCCATCGGAAAATCATGGATCACGATTTCAACATGCGAGAGTTCTATGTCATCGAAAACCCCGAAATTCTAAACCTTGACTTGCTCCGGATTGCTGACATGTGTCCCGTCCGGGATCTACGGCTATGATCCTTTTTCAGGATTTCGGGACTTTCAAGGTCTCCAATTCTTACCCTGTGAATACCTGATGATGCCAATATCCCGATGTCTCCTCCGGATTCTTCCTCTGCTCCTTCGGGCTTAACCCCAGTGCAACTTCTCGATATCTAACGGCTGACAGGATTTCGTCAATCTTCCTCTGTGAATCCTGACCGTCGATTCCTCTCCTCCTTGAAGATTTCTTGAGAAGGGCTAATTGTGCTTTTTCAGAACTTGTCCTCTGACACCTACACTGGCATCTCCTGCTTGGAATATCCTTGACACAAACTCCTGTGATCTTCGTTAACGATGTCACGAAGGTACTATACCTCCTGAGCTTTTCCACTCTGAATCTTTCAGAGGAACTTGCGAGCACTCCTTGCGCTCAACACTCAACAACTTCCCAAGTGTTGAATCCTTCCGACTTTGCACACTTCCTGCAACAACAATCTTAGATCTCCTTTGCTTAGATTTACAACTGAGACTTTACTTAGCCTGCGCACTCCTTGCATGGCTTTAGCAACCCACTTTCACTTCTGAGAGCTTTGAGAACAAGAGTTTAACTATTGGGCCTTCATCAACGCACTCCTTGCGGATGAATTCAACTGCACACCTTGCAGGAATCTTCTGGATCAGATAGAGAAATAATTGTAACTCACTTCACCTGCTCTCAGAATTCAGTTGAAACATGAAGTCACATGCACAGCATAACAAAATGCCTAACAGGGAGAAACATTAGAGCATTTAACACATACACACAGAGAGTAACACAACAACCATGAATATGAATCAACTTCTTCTATTAATTCAAGATCTATACATGGATGTTCTTCTATAGCTCTCTGCTATTCTCCTATGCTCTAAATTTATTCTAACTACTGTTACTTAATGTAACAACGATACAAATGAGGGTGTCTATATCCGGTTTCCCTCCTGTGTTCTAAAAACTGTCTAATCTAAGAATTCAATTCTATCTACCTGCAACTACTATTATAAATTCCTCTGTCTATCTCAGACGAGAGCGTATGGATCGAGGTTTGATTACATTCTTACCAAGGTGCCTAAAATAAATGATCTCATTTATATTCAGTGCATCAGCTTCAAGGGAAAATTTTAAAAATTCAAAAACTTGCGCTGGATGTCTTCCAGCTGTCTTTTGCTTCCACGTTGGTTTTGCTTGTCGTGAGGGATGCTCCTGCATCATACTCCCTCGCTTGAAAATTTTCATGGGCTCCTATCCATGAGCTCCTTCACGATATGTCTATGCTTCTGAATCTTTGTTTCAGTCTCTTAGCTAGCATCTTCAACTGGATGTCCCTTCCACTTGACCAAATATTCAAAGTATTCTTTCCCCCTGGTTTTCTTACCCACTCGTTTGTTCAGTATCTGCTCCATCTGTGGCTTCTCTGCAACTGGCATCTGCTTCTTCCACTGGACCTCTGGTTGATCATCACTTTATGCTCCTTCTTCATTAGCTTTATATGGATATAAATCCGAAACATTAAATATCGAAGATATTTCAATGCCATCTGGTAACTCAATTTCATAAGCATTTTGTCCCATTTTCTTCAAGACCTTGCATGGCCCAATTTTCTTCATCTTCAACTTGTTGTATGTTCCCCTTGGGAACCTTTCTTTCCTCAAATGTTCCAAAACCAGATCACCAAATTCAAACTGAAGTTGTCTCCGATGCTGATCTTCTCTGCACTTGTACTCCTAACTTGACTTCAACAGTCGCTCCTTCACCTGGCTGTGAAGTTTCTTCATCGCTTCAGTGAATTCTCCTGTGCTAGCACTGCTAGTATCAGTCTGTCCTGAATCCCTCAATTTAGAAACTCCTCTTAGCTGCATTCCATATATAATCTGAAATGGACTTTTCCCTGTGCTCTGATTTACTGAGTTATTGTAAGCAAACTCTGCTTGTGGTAATATTCTATCCTAGCTGCTATGGTGCTCTGTCACCAAGCTCCTCAACAAATCTCCCAGACTTCTGTTGACTACTTCTGTTTGTCCATCCGTTTGAGGATGATAAGCAGAACTAAACATCAAATTAGTTCCTAGCTTCTTCCACAATGTTCTCCAGAAATGCCCTATGAATTTTGTGTCTCTGCCTGAAACTATTCTTTTCGGAAATCCATGGAGTCGAACGACCTCCTTGAAGAACAGATTTGCGATGTGAGTCGCATCGTTGGTCTTCTGTCATGGAATGAAATGTTCCATATTAGAAAACCTATCAACTACCACAAAGATTGAATCAACACCCCTTTGTGTTCTCGACAATCCCAACACAAAATCCATGCTAATTTCATCCCACGACTTCTCAGGTATGGGTAATGGTTGATAAAAACCCGCATTCTGCTTCCTTCCTTTTGAATGTTGGTAAATCCTGCATCTATCCACAAACCTATTGACCCCTGACTGCATCCTTGGCCAAAAGTATGACTCACTCATCTTTGCAAATGTCTTATCATGGCCAAAATGTCCAGCCAATCCTCCACCATGCTTTTCTTTTAACAAGTTCTCCCTCATGGAGAAAATTGGAATACACGGTTGATTGCCTTTGAAAAACAATCCATCCTGGATCACATACTCTATCCACTGTCTTCTGTCTCTGAGAACTAGATTCTCAGCTGCTTCATAATCTTCCTTAAAGTCTGAATCATCTGCATAGATGTCCTTAAGATCATTAAAACCTAACGTCCTGACTTTGAACTCCTGCAAAAGGAAACACTTCCTTCTCAAAGCATCAACAACTTTGTTAGTAGTACCAGAAATATGTTTTATCACAAAAGTAAAATTTTGCATGTATTCTACCCATTTAGCATGCCTCTGATTCAACTTTTCTTGTTGAGTCACAAATTGTAATGCATGGTTATCACTATATAAAACAATTTCTTTTGGAATTAAATAATGCCTCCATTTCTTCAATGCATGTATGATGGCATATAATTCTTTATCATATGTGGAGTATTTCTCTTTTGCCTCATTCAGCTTCTCGCTGAAATATGCAATCGGTCTATCTTCCTGGCTCAAGAC
The DNA here is from genome assembly GCA_009831015.1 of Picea engelmannii. Classification (NCBI taxonomy): domain Eukaryota; kingdom Viridiplantae; phylum Streptophyta; class Pinopsida; order Pinales; family Pinaceae; genus Picea; species Picea engelmannii. Next base: position 43,658 of record ML800411.1, read on the forward strand.
CGCTCTAATTGCAAACCCACTTGCATGACATTTCACTTGAAATGTGTTCTGAAAATCTGGCAACACCAAAACCAGTTGCTCTGTAATCTTTCGTTTCAACAAATTGAAACTTTTCTCAGCCTCTTCCGTCCAGTGAAAATATTTGTCTTTTCTTCATTGTATCCATCATTGCTGCACTAAATCCACTGAAATTTCTGATGAATTTCCGGTAGAAACTAGCCAATCCATGAAAACTCCTCACCTCAAATACGTTCCTCGGTGATGGCCAATTCTTTATTACCTCCACCTTATCTGGATCCATCCTTAGTTCATTTGCAGATACAACAAACCCCAAATAGATGAGTTCTGTCTTCATGAATGAGGACTTCTTCATGTTTATCAACAGCTTCTGTTGCTGTAATCTCTTCATCACAATAGCCAAATGCTTCAAATGTTCAGCCTTTGTCTTGCTGAAAACCAATATGTCATCCAGATACACGATGAAAATTTTTCCGATGAACTCCTTTAGGACTTCATTCATCAACCTCATAAAGGTACTCGGTGCATTCGTCAAGCCAAATGGCATGACAAGCCATTCATACAAACCTTTGTTTGTATTGAATGTTGTTTTCCATTCGTCACCTTCTCTCATACGAATCTGATGATATCCACTCTTCAAATCTATCTTTGAAAAAAATTTTGCCCCACTTAAGAAATCCATCAAATCATCCATCCTTGGCAATGGGAATCTATATCTGATAGTTATCTTTTTTATCGCCCTTGAATCAGTGCACATCCTCCAGCTTCCGTATTTCTTTGGACTGAGTACTGTTGGAACAACACACAGACTCAAGCTTTCCCTGACCAAGCCTTTGTCCAACAACTCCTGGACCTGTCTTTTAACCTCTTCATTCTCCTGTCGTGTCAGCCTATACATGGATTTATTTGGTAAACTAGCTCCTGGTATGAGGTCTATATGGTGACTCACTCTCCTCATCGGTGGTAACGAACGAGGTAGTTCGTCCACTACAATATCAACGAACTCTTCCAGCAGTTCCTGAACTTCTCCTGGCAAATCGTCCACTCTTGTGCTAGTCAGAACAATTCTCGGTTTTCTGACCACAAAGAATTGTGGATCCTCCTTCTTCTTAACCTCTGTAAGAAGTTCCTTCCCACTCATGAGAAGTACTGTGTTTTCTACCTCTGGCTTCACCTCTTTATCTTCAATTGGACACAACATATGAGTTCTCCCATCCTTTTCCAGGGTATATGTATTCTTCCTCCCATCATGAATTACACTTCTATCATATTGCCATGGTCTACATCACATAAAATTTTATCATTATATCCTCCTATATTAATGTCAACTAAGCACTGTTTAGTGACATTTACTTGATGTCCCTTCTGTAGCCATGAAACTTTGTGTGGTTTTGGGTGATCAGTTGTCTCCATCTCCAGCTTTTCTACCATCTCGGTTGAAACGAGATTATCGGTACTTCCACTGTCCATGATGACCTTTCATGCCCAACGCTTGGTCTTGCAAGCAATCCTAAAAATACTGTTCCTCTGTGATGGATTCTCCATCTCCTTCTCTGGAGTCAAAAGGACTTTTCGCATCACCAGTGATCTTCCTCCTTTAGCGTACTCTGCCTCAACATCTCGCCTCTGTGCCTCAGCGATGTGAGATTCTCCTCCATCCTTCTTCCTATCTGGATAGTCGACCGACTTGTGCCCATTCTTTCCACATGTGAAGCATGTGATTACTCCACCTCTTCCTCTTCCTCTACCTTTGATATGAGGAAACCTATTATTATCAACATATCCTCCTCTCTGCTTAGTATGTTGTTCTCTTTTCTCAACATATCGCCCTCACTACGAACTTCCACCTCTCTCTGTCTGAGTCTGAGGTTTCTTCCAGTCGTCCTTGGGCTTCTGGTATTTATCTTGGGCAACCGATTTTCCTTTGGGCTGAATCCTGCCTCTGCCCCTCTGACTTTGTTTATGGTTCAGCTTCTCCTCATCTTTCAGAGCCAATTGGTATGCATCCTCCACAGTTCAGATGGTCGCCAAATTTAGTTCATCCTAAATTTCATACCTCAGGCCATTCATATACCTGGCCACCTTTTCATCATTGATTTCATGATGACCTGCTCTGATATTCAACCTGTAAAATTCCTCAGTATACTCCTTCACTGTCATCAACTTCTGTCTCAGGTTCTGCATCCTCCTGAACAGAGAAATTTGATAGTCCCTGGGAATGAATTTTGCCTTCATCTTTGCAATCATCCTGTCCCAGCTCTTAATCTTCTGCTTGCCTTGGCAATGCCTGTCAGCTTGCAGTTCATCCCACCATAATGCTGCATGTCCTTTTAATCTTGTGACGGCATGTCTAACCTTCTTATCATCTTCGATATCTTCATAATCGAAGTAAGTGTCTAGATCTCTAATCCAGTCTAGCAGCTCTTCCGCATCCAGACTCCCTTCATAAGCTGGAATTTCCATCTTTGTTTTCGAACTCATCCGAGCGATAGACTTAATCAAACGCTCATTGGCTGCATCTTCTGTTGGGATTTCTTCTTCTTCATGTATGGCATCACCTTTATCCTCGGATTCACTGATATCTCCTGCATCAACGTTTCGCCTTTGTATTATCTCCATGTCCTCCATTCTGGCACGAAGATTTCGCATTCCTCTTTCCAGGTCTGGATTCTGTACTTGCCTACCTCTGTCTCTAGACAATTCCCTTCCCTCCTCTGGATTGGGTGATTGTCTACCTCTTCTCCTTGGCGGCATGGAGAATTCTCCCTTTTCCTCTGCTATAGAAATTAAAGAAACTTTTCTATGCTCTGATACCACTTGACGCAAACGCACCACCCAGGGCACGTCCACTCCCATAGGACCTTCTCCTTGAATAGCTCGAAGAACTAAAATTGCTCTTCAAATACCTTATCGAGACTTTCCTACACCCACATGACTCACCTTGTGATATCCCTTCGTTCTATCGGGAAATCGGACCCCGCGTCATCGCGAGTCTTGAAACTACGGTATCGGGTCTTACAAATCCCCGAACCCCGATGAACATTCACCCACGTGTTCCTTGTTTTTATCGGGAATTTTCCCATCGGGAAATCGACTCTTGCGAGGTCGTGAATCACTCACCTCACAGATCCCTGATTCTCGATTTGCGATGGCACCTTTGCACCAATTAGCTCCTCTGACTAACTCCTTTTCGCATGTGACCTGCTAGTTCACAAGACCATGGTCCTTTCCCCTATCAAAGTTTCGGAATTCGCATAATTGAAACGCGTAGAAATCACACCCTTGGGATTTCCGATTCTCCGATTTCCGATGCCACCTGGCGTTGACTCATGGAAAGGCTTGACCTTTCGACACTTGTCCCTTGCTCTTCCTCTATGGCCCACACTCCTGTGGTGATCGAGAAATCATGTATCGGAGTTTCACAATTTCAAATGCACTCATTCACAGACCCTTCCAAGTCCCGAAACCCGATACGGATGACACCTGTCCTCCACTGAAGTGCTATGACTGTGGGACCATCGCGTTTTGGGATTTCATGACTTCTCGTGTCATGATTTTCTCGTCACCGAGAATCCTAAAATTCCAAACCTCGATGCACGTGTGAACACTCTCTCGTCCACGTCACTGCTTCCCCGTCGCTCTATCGGGTATCGCGAAATCATGATTTCTAATGTAACGATTCCTTTGTATGCGGAAACCCTGAAATTACGAACCCCGACTCTTTCATATCCTCAGACATGCATCCCTCAAATCAAACGGCTCCGGCTGTGTCGGGAAATCATGGATCGCGATTTCGTTTTGCAAGTGTTTCATGACTCCGGAAACCCCGATATCCCAAACTCCGACTCTCCGGTATCCTTCGCCACGTGTCCTCACTGATGGATGGTTCAAAAATCCCATCGAGAAATAACGGATCGTGATTTCAACATGCTAGAGTTCTATGTCTTCAAAAACCCCGAAATGTCGAACCCCGACTCGCTCTGGATTTCTGACACGTGTCCTGTCCGGGATCTACGACTATGATCCTTTTTCAGGATTTCGGTACTTTCAAGGTCTTTGATTCTTACCCTGTGAATACCCGATGATGCCAATATCCCAATGTCTCCTCCAGATTCTTCCTCTGCTCCTTCGGGCTTAACCCCGGTGTAACTTCTAGAGATCTAACGGCTGGCAGGATTTCGTCAATCTTCCTCTGCGGATCCTGACCGTCGATTCCTCTCCTCCTTGAAGATTTCTTGAGAAGGGCTAACTGTGCTTTCTGAGAACTTGTCCTCTAACACCTGCACTGGAATCTCCTGCTCGGACTCTCCTCAACACAAACTACTGGGATATTCATTAATGATGTCACGAAGGTACTATACCTCCTGATCTTTTCCACTTTGAATCTTTCAGAGGAACTTGCGAGCACTCCTTGCGCTCAACACTCAATAACTTCCCAAGTGTTGAATCCTTCCGACTCTGTGCACTTCCTACAGCAGCAATCTTAGATATCCTTTGCTCAGATTTACAATTGAGACTTTACGTAGCCTGTGCACTCCTTGCACGGCTTTAGCAACCCACTTTCACTTCTGAGAGCTTTGAGAACAAGATTTTAACCACTGGGCCTTCATCAATGCACTCCTTGCGGATGAATTCAACTGCACACCTTGCAGGAATCTCCTGGATCAGATAGAGAAACAATTGTAACTCACTTCACCTGCTCTCAGACTTCATTTGAAACATGAAGTCACATGCACAGCATAACAAAATGCCTAACAGGGAGAAACATTAGAGCATTTAACACATACACACAGAGAGTAACACAACAACCATGAATCTGAATCAACTTCTTCTATTAATTCAAGATCTATACATGGATGTTCTTCTATAGCTCTCTGTTATTCTCCTATGCTCTAAATTTCTTCTAACTCCTGTTACTTAATGTTACAATGATACAAATGAGGGTGTCTATATCCGGTTTCCCTCCTGCATTCTAAAAAATGTCTAATCTAAGAATTCAATTCTATCTACCTGCAACTACTACTATAAATGGCTTTGTCTATCTCAGACGAGAGCGTATGGCTCGAGGTCTGATTACATTCTTACCAAGGCGCCTAAAATAAATGATCTCATTTATATTCAGCGCATCATCTTCAAGGGAAAATTTTAAAAATTCAAAAACTTGCGCTGGACGTCTTCCAGCTATCTTCTGCTTCCACGTTGGTTTTTCTCGTCGTGAGGAATGATCCTACATAAAAATACGAATAAATCCACATAAATATCTCTGACGCTAGGTGAGTATCCAAGGGTTATCCCTTCAACTAACTTCGTGCGACCTCGTGATTAACTCCGGTGTGAGTAGAGCCTCCTGATATTACCAATTATATAATGGACTTCTCAAATCCTTGTCTCAGACACATATGTTGATTTAATTTCCTTGGAGAATTTTATTCACAAGATCATATTCCAAGGCACTAAATCCTAGGCTAGTTTGTGCACCCTAAAAATAAAATCGTGACTAATCAATTTTAGTTTAAAGCGTAAATTTTATTGGCCATGGTTACTCAAAAAGGTATGGAAGTGAAACTCTTGGTGTTATGAGTCTCCAAGAAAATAAATACAGATATAATGCAAAGTCTATCTTTAACTTTTCAATGAATGATATGCTAATAAGAACAATGTATTCTTCAATTTCAACTCTACAATTCAGAAGTAAAATACAATATTTCACTAAATGTGCTAAGCTAATGATAAAGATTCCAAGACGAAAATACCAACCAATGCAAAATACCTATTTTTTTGTATTTTCAATATACTAAAAAGAAAATGCACGGACTGATGAGCAACCTGATATATAAATTCTACTATGTATAAAAGCAATAACTCAAGCAGAATACCAAGAAACCACGCAAACAATCCAGAGAACAAGGACAAATCAAATATGGAAAACAAAGAGAAAGACTCCGCCCAAAAATTCAACTCCAAACAGGTTTTCTGTCATCCTAGTTAATCTCAATAGACACTACAAAGACCTAAGAAGGCTAAAAAATATTCAAATCCTACCCAACAGTCACTAAACCAAACAAACAAGCTAGGGGAAGTGGTATACGTGACTATTAAGGAGAACGAAGCGTATATACGCTTCTTGCAGTGAGACAACAAGCGTGTATACGCGACTGTCAAGGAAAAAAGGGCGTTTATGCTTTAAAACAAGGCTAGGCAAGGGAAAAAGGATGAAAACTTAGACCCAGAGTGAATAGGACATGTCAAGTAGTGATACGACAAGAAACACAAAGGAAAAAGAGCAATGTAAGAAAAAAAAGTACTTCAACCCTTAAAAGGAAGATCTCTCCCTAGTGGAGTCGCCATTTCTGTTACAAAGGAAAAACTCTCTATGGCCAAGGGTAAACCACAATAGATAGGTATGACTGCAGAAATCAACTCAATTCCAACATATGCTATATAAACTAATGTGCAATATAATAAAGAGGCCTACCTCGATCCAACGTTTTATGATGTTCCACCGTTGAGAACTTTGACCCAAATATTTATACTTGCAAGAAGTTATCAACAAACAAGCAGAGAAAGTATACAATGATAATATAAAAGGGGTTAGCACATCAGATAACATAATCCATTAATAAACATTACAAGCATGCCCATGGATAATAATCATATATTTGCAAGATATCAATAGGATGGGAATGGAGTATTTCTATTAATAATTGATCAACAGAAGTGACAACAATACAGACTTCTGTGTCAGCATGGTTCGAAACCAAGAAACCAAGTTCCTTCCAACTGGGTCTCCACCACTTCAATCCTCCACAAAAGGCAAGTTCATAGGAAAGAGGCAATGAGGTCCTCTCAAAAATAGGGAAAGAGCTTGGGGGCTAAACACTGTGTTCAGACTTGAGGGATAGAGGGATGGAAACTCAATATGAAGTAATTTCTCTAGATGAACTTTTCTCTCAAAGTTGAATGCTTTCTCCCCTTTTCCATAGCTCGAAATTGTGCTCTTATAGTATTCAGTATGAAACTAAAGGGTTGAGTCGGAATGTTTCTAGTATATGGAAGGCCAAGGATTAGAGATCTTTTGTCATGACATGGAAACCTAACCTAATTTTGTATTTTCTGGGACAAATCTCGATGTACGCGGGCTGTAATGGAGTAGCTAGTGTATACGCATCTTGCATAGAATATAGGGAGCGTATATGTGAAAAAATGTATATTTTTAGCTCTGGATTCATCAAAAAGGGATGATAAGTTTGCATAGGGAAATGGAAAATGTCCCTCTATGCAAGATAGTAGTGGTGAGACAAATCTTGCTATAACACCTGTGATTTCCTAACTTGCTTGAGCCACTCTCCTTATCCAATTTCTTTTCTATTCTGTTCAAGCTCTCCAATAACTTCATGTTGAAGTCATCCTGCTGCTCCTTGGCTCTCATAAGCCTTTCATTATCAACATTATGGATTTGGACATGCTTCTACAAATTTTTAATGGTCTCTGCCATATTCATGTTTTTATCTCTTCCTTCTCCATGTCCATTGGAGTTTGTTCCTTCAATGCCCAAATGGACATCCATCCCTCTACTCTCATCTTGCTGACTATAATTCCCCTGTTCCTCTTCCATTCCTATGGACTCTATATTGATATTGATATGATATAGTTGTTTTTAACTCTGCAAAATGTCCAACCAACAAAACTTTGTCAGACTAACTGTTTCAACGATTTCATGAAAAAATATGAACCATTTTGGTTCAATAATATATCAGAATCCTTTCTTCTAATTTATTGAATGTTTTAATGCATAGATCAATTTTTATGAGTGGATATTTAGATTCCATTGTTCAATACCTTTCCAATGCCTGCTCACTGTTAGGACCACACAATGTACCTTTTTGCCCATACTTTTTGCCACTATTACACTCTTGTTCACTCACATTTAAACTCATATTATCACTTTATCCTATATTTCCAAAGGTATACAATGTCTCTTCTCTTTACTATACGTTTAATTTGTTTTGCATATAATTTTACATCAATCTCGTACTTAATCATTGATTAGAAATGTATAAGTGTTGAAACAGTTCAAACTGCAGATTAGCATTTGAGGCCTATTGCTGAAACAACAACTCACATAAGTTGTTACACAATCCATGGTCGACGATGCTGAAACACAAAAGATGTTACACAGTCCATGGTCGACGATGATGAAACACAGAAGTTGTTACATAGTCCATGGTCAACGATGCTGAAACACAGAAGATGTTACACAGTCCGTGGTCGACGATGCTGAAACAAAGAAGTTGTTACACAGTCCATGGTAAACGATGCTAAGGAAGTTGTTACACAGTCCATGGTCAACAATGTTGAAACACAGAGGAATCTGTTACACAATCCATGGTTGACGATGCTGAAACATAGAAGATGCTACACAGTCCATGGTCAACGATGCTGAAACACAGAGGAATCCGTTACACAGTCCACGGTCAACAACAACTCACACAGATTGACCACAACAACTGCACCGTGAGTCAAGCACCAACCATCGTTGCTCCCTGAGAAGTGCTGAAGCAGTCAGAACACAAATCCCGTGGCTGAAACAACCCATGATTTGCAATGCCAAAACAACATACAACAACAGTAACAAGAAAGAGCTGTTACTCCAGCCGTAACAACAACACCTCACCCAACACTCGTAATAACATTCTGTTGCGGGAGACTAGGATATCCTATTCCGGTTTAGAAAGTCGATCTGACTAAGAATAGGACTCAGATATACACTTGTAATTTTTGATCAATTGTATCGAAGGGATTCCCTCTTTAAATAAGAGGAAATCATCATTTGAGAGGATCTCCAGTTTTTGGTGCTAATAAAGTTTTATAGAGAAGGACGTGCTTCATTTCCATATTGTAATATGATACATTGATAAATGAATAAAAGACTGTTTTGAGCATCCTTTTCTAGCCTCTTCGTTCCAGGGGAATCTTGTGAGAAGGGAGGGCCCACCTTCTTCACAAGATTCACCCGTTAGTTTTATAGTGTGTTAGTGTGATCTCTGTTTATGCCTTGATCGATTTCTGTCTTACTGAAACACTACTTTAATGATATTTGCTTTGCTGAAACACTATTGAACTCTGTCTTGTTAAGAACTCTGTTTTACTGAACGTTACATTGTTTTCATGAAGTTCATGCTTGAGTAACTGTTAATCATTTTAGTTAACAATATTGTGAGATGAATTTATGAAAGCTTGCTAATCAGAGACTGGTGTTGAAGGTTCCTTCTTTGGGAAGGAAATAGGGTCCTGTTCTCTGTTAGGATTAGTTAGCCTTCAGTTATTTACATACGTGTGCTAATCAGAGACTGGTGCTGAAGGTTCCTACTTTGGGAAGGAAATAGGGTCCTGTTCTCTGTTAGAATTAGTTAGCCTTCAATTATTTCCATGAGTGTTCTAATTAGAGACTGGTGGTAAAGGTTCCTGCTTTGGGAAGGAATTAGGGTCATGTTCTCTGTTAGGAGTTAGATAGCCTTCAGTGTGCATTATTTCAGTTAAGAAATAAGTTCATGAAGTGTGATGATCGAAAACAGGTGCTGAAGATTCCTGCCTTGGGAATAGGATCATGTTCTCTGGTTACATAATAGTTGGTCTTTTCTGTTGTAGTATCTTGTGTTATTTTAATGTAATCCAGGATTATTCAATTAATCATTTCTTTAAACTTTGAGCTCTGCAATAGGTAGATTTCTTTTCTATAATTCAAGTTAGATGTTAAGCCCTAATATTGGCTCATTACCCCTTAATTGGGGCATATTAGATTAGTAATGCTATTTTATTTATGTCGGATTTAGGCCATTAGTTGTAATTTAGATTAGTAATGTTATTTTAATTATGTCGG
>ML800411.1:53655-73412 GCA_009831015.1 Picea engelmannii
GACATTGCTAACTACTTGGTTGCAGGGAAGTTACCACCACACCTATCCCACCGAGAGAAAAGAAGAATCATTCATCAAAGTGCTCAGTATAGTTGGATAAGTGGGTGTCTTTTCCATACAGGACTTGATCAAGAAATCCAAAGGTGAATTAGAGAAGATGAGGTTTATGATCTACTAAAAGCTTGTCATGATGGCCCTTGTGGAGGGAATTTTGCTAATAAGAGAACAACACATAAAATTCTCAGGATGGGGTACTATTGGCCCTCACTCTTCAAAGATGCAAAGAAATATGTCCGGGCCTCTGATATCTGCCAAAGAGTAGGCCAACATAATCATAGATATGAAATGCCATTAAACCCCCATATAGTACTTGAACCATTTGAAAGATGGGCCTTAGACTTTATAGGACCCATTAACCCCCCATCCAATCAAAAAGTTTACATAGTGGTCTGCACAGACTACATGACTAAATGGGTGGAAGCCAAAGCACTCCACAGAGCAACCGAAGAAGAATTTATAAATTTCTTATTTAAAGACATCTTCATCAGATTTGGAGTGCCAAGATAATTAGTTACAGATGGAGGACCCCCTTTCACTTCTCTTGGTTTCAAATCCACCCTTCAAAAATATCATATTCAGCATAGAATGACTACATCATACCACCCCCAAGCCAATGGATAGGTGGAAAGCACAAACAAAGTAATAGAATCCATTCTCACAAAAACAGTGAAGGAAAACAGAAAAGATTGGTCCTACAGGCTCCCTAAAGCATTATGGGCCTACAGAACTACCTGGAGAAATACTAAAGGATTTTCTCCCTATGAATTAGTCTATGGAAAGAGTGTTGTCTTTCCTGTGGAATTTGAAATAAAAACCTTAAGGATTTCTTTAGCTGTCAACCTTGATTTGACCGATGCACAGACAGCCAGGATGAAACAACTTAATGAATTGGATGAGAAAAGACTAGATGCCATTCATCAGAAAACTACAATTCAACAACAAAGATCAAAATGGCATGACAAAACTATCAAGAATAAGTAGTTACAAAAAGGTAATTGGGCCCTACTGTATGAATCTCGGTTCAAAGAATTTCAAGGGAAACTGCGTACAAGATGGCTTGGACCTTACGAAGTAGACACTGTTTTCCCCAATGGAATAGTAAGGCTCCTCACAATCGATGAATCCAAAACACCGTTACTTGTAAATGGTCATCGGCTCCATCTATACCAGTGCCCTATTTCCAAAGAATATTTTAAGGCCACATGTGTGGCAGACTCCCATTACCTCTTTTTAGAGGGGGCTTCTACCCCTCATTGCAATTAATTATTTTTAAGCTAATTTCTTTAGTATTAGACTAGATTTTATTTACTAATAATCCCTGTCAAGAAATACCATGTTACAATCAATTTTTGCAGATTCCCGATCAAAGCACAGGCCACTAGGAAAGGACGATCCTACTTCACGAAGAGACAAGCTTTCCCATTGCTGAAACACCATTGTCAGCAACTCTTTTCTCTTTCTTCATTGCTGAAACACCACTGTTCAACACTTTTTGACTTTCCCCATTGCTGAAACACCAGTCACAACAATGTTTTTCCTTCTCCCTATTGCCAAAACACCATTGTTCAGCAGTTCTTCACATTTCCTCATCGACGAAACAACACCTTCCAACAATTGTTTCGCCCATTTCTTTTCTGTTGCTGAAACACCACTATTCAGTACTTTTTGACTTTCCCCATTGCTGAAACACCACTGTTCAACACTTGTTGATTTTCCCCATTGCTGAAACACCACTGTCAGCGACCCCACACCTTTTTCCCTTATCACTGTTCAACAACCTTTCACCATTTTACCCATTGCTGAAACACCATTCACAACAATTTTTTGCCTTCTCCCTATTGCCAAAACACCATTGTTCAACGGTTCTTCACATTTTCTCATCGACGAAACAACACCGTCCAGCAATTGTTTCACCCCTTTCTTTTCTGTTGCTGAAACACCATTGACAAAAAACTTTCCCCCATTTTCTTCCATTGATGAAACACCATTGTTCAGTAGTTCTTCACAGTTTCCATTGACGAAATAATACCATCCAACAATTGTTTCGCCCCTTCTTTTCTGTTGCTGAAACACTAACTTTTCAACATTATCCGTCAGCAAGCTTTTGTGCTTTCATACTACATTTCATCCTTCCAGTCAAAAAATCCTTGATACAATTCATCTAACAAATCAAAAGTCTCTGCCATGACTACTGCAAAACTATCGTGGACAACCATTATATTTTGTTTGTAGCACTAATCAAAAGGTAAGGCGAGGTATGTAAATTTTATGTAATACAGTTAAGCTATAGTTAATGAGAAGATTCCAAATCATTATGACCACTCAAGTGAAATCATTATTATCCACACTTGATGGGAGGGGAGGACATATCAAACTTTTTATACAATAATTTCACACGAATTCACCACCGCCATTCCTATTTGACCATCCTTTCGTTCGTCTCACCACCATTCGCATGCCTTCACTCAAAAAACTTACTTTGCATAGAAGATGTTACTCAACTCTTTGACGGTGTATTTTACCGAGATGGTAGCTATGGGAGGCTCTGTTATACGGTATGAATCCGCCACAACATCCCTATTAGAACTGTATCCAGAAGCCTATCAAATTTTTCTGCGGGCAGGATGGCTCAGTTATTTTCAGATACTCCAGGGGTTTGATCAACAATAGGTTCTGCAATTTGCTCAAAATCTCCAGGGAGATCATTCCATTGTTCAAGAGGTTCGAATCTCAGTTACATAAGAGGATATAGCATAGGTTTTAGGTCTCTCTACCAATGGCACTCGCCTGTTCAGCCGCAAACATATCATCCTGAATGCCCAATGGGACTTTCTCTCACCAGAGGAACAAATTGAATTTAAAGGCTAGGGTGTCCGACTTATCTCATTGCCTCCCCCATGGATGGAAGTTGCAAAATTTGTCAAACACTACCTTACCTGCGAAGGCCGATACCAGGTAGTCTACCAGCACGATTTTCTTCTATTGTCTCATTTACGACATAATAGATTGGTGAACATTCCTTAGTATCTACTCGGTTGTCTCAAAAATATGTCGCACTACTGTAAAAAGGATAAAGATCCCACCCTTTCGATCACCCATCACCGTCTCGTCCAACTTCTTATCCAAAAGAGTTTTTCCCAACAAAACCTTCCACTAAACAACCTTCCTATAGATCCCCAGGAAGCCACTGAAATTCTTGAAAATCTTCAGGAACAGCAACCACAAAACCCTCCAGACTCTCCAGAAATACCTAACAGTTTTCCTACATAACCAATCCGTCCAATCAACCCCCCTACCATACCAAGCCCGCCCCATACCTTACCAGAATCATCCACTCCTGCCCTTCATATTCTTAGCGATGATTTTGAGCCAGACAATTCTTCCTGCCCCATCATTGAGGAAAAACCCCCGTGAAAATGAAAGCAAATTCCTTTCTTTCCACCATTTTTACATAGAAAATGAACAAGGGCCTCAACAAGGGAAACCACTTCTACCACTTCCATAGACCCCCAACCCTTCCGACTAATACCCCATACACCTCCAACCTCCCAAATGCCGAAATCTTTGCCTATTCCACCCACGGGCACTGAAACACAAGAACCAGATGCCTAGGGTGTTGCGACATCATCTGTTTCAAATTCAATAGCTGAAACAAAAAAACCAGCTACCCATTCAGTAGCTGAAACACAAGAACCAACTACCCATTCAGTAGATGAAACACAAGAACCAACTACCCATTCCATAGCTGAAACATAAGAACCAGCTACTCATTCAGTGGTTGAAACACAAGAACCAACCATAGCTGCCACACAAGAACCAGCTACAGCTGAAACACAAGAACCAACTGCTGATATTGACACTGAGATATAGGAATCAGAGGTCCAGGGTGCCACAACACTACTTTCCTTACATCAACAAGATGAAACACAAGAAGAAACTGTTGATCCTGTAGCTGCTCCACAAGAACCATCTAGTGCGGCTATGACTGCTACACAAGAACCAATCACTCCTCAACCAGAACCAACAATGGCCTCTTTTTTACAATAAAATGAGTTCCTAAAGTCTGAACTAGAAGCCTACAAACAAGGGCTAGCCATGGCAAAGGAAGCCTATGAAAAGGAACTTAATTTGTACACCATAGCTCACACAACGACCATGTCAGAACGAACTACAACAGAGAATCCGTCTAGAGAATATATGTGCTACCAATGTGGGGATATATACTATCAATCAGGCTACAAAGTAATTCAAATCCCAATGCCAGGAGCTCCCCCTACTCCTTCAACTTTTGCAGTCAAAGAAGAAGAACCTGCTGTTACACAAGAACCAACTATAGCTGTCACACAAGAACCAGCTACAGCTGAAACACAAGAACCAATAGGACCTCCCAAGATTAAGACTGAGCCCTGCCTTGCAACAAATGTCAAATTTGAAACCCCTGTTTTTGTTAAGAAAGCTATACAGACAGTGCCTATTGAGGAATCTACCCCTCCCAGCCAGATCAATATCCACACTTTTGTGGAACAATCTACTCAGACCTTACCTCACCCCACTACTTGCAATGCTGAAACACAAACTCAGCCATGGGATGAGCAGGCAGTAATACAAAAATGGAAGAACGAGTATGCTGCTACATAGGCCAAAAGCCTGTAAGAGCACAGACAAATCTGGATAAATCATACCTATTCAAATTGTGAAGCTTTAGAGCAGACACGCCAGGAGGCTCGTGCCCTTAAGAAACAAAACAAAGAGTTGAAAGGAAGATTGGCCCTGGTATTTGACTTGGCACAAAAGCTATTGGCTACAAGGAAACTAGCCCACAATTACTCCTTCTTCCTTATGGAACGACTTACATGGTTTCAGATCAAATCAATCACAGAAGGCAGACCCCATGCAGTACTACACCCAACAATTTTTTTCAAAACCTTTGCAGAAGCCTCTGCTAGGGATCAACACCTCCTCTGTGATACATATTTTCATAACGAGGCCATCCCCGAGAACAAGCAGCTGAACCTTAATCCTCTTGTTGGGGACATCCAAATTCTGGCATTCACCTCCTTTCTCCATAATCAGATTTTGTGGCAGGATGACTTCCTGGCTGCCAAGCACAATGAAGATAACCGCCTTCTCTGGATAAGACCAGAACCACAGAATGCAACCACCTTTGTCACAGAATATTATCAGTTCTTAAAGAAACCAGGGATGACTGAACATGTTCAACAACTACAATCAACAATGCTTTAGGATTGTCAACACTTCATCAGATCCACAGAGATTGCTGCCCTCCAGGCAAACAACTTGTTTTGACAGCAATCTACTGAGAAAATACAGGAACACAATCCTTTTAGCCCTACTAATCTCGAGATAGAAATCTCCAGGGTACCTAACTACATCCAGTGTGTTCAGCAATGTGCTGAAAGCTGGCTAGGATACCGGTTTTATTTTCCTATCCTCTGGTTGCCAATAGAGAGATATCAAATCCATTATAAGTTGCCTAAGAAGACAGAAACAACAGCTTGGCAAAGGTTACAACATTTCCAAGGGTTCAGAGCTCCAACAGACAACACCTCCCACAGCTACTGCTTGAATAACTTGCACGCTCAGAGTCGGTATTCAGACTCTGATTCAGAGTGAAGTTGCCTGAGGACATGCAACATTTTAAGTTGGGGGGGGTGTTAGGACCACAGAATGTACCTTTTTGCCCATACTTTTTGCCACTATTACACTCTTGTTCACTCACATTTAAACTCATATTATCACTTTATCCTATCTTTCCAAAGGTATACAACGTCTCTTCTCTTTAATATACGTTTAATCTGTTTTGCATATAATTTTACATCACTCTCGTACTTAACCATTGATTAGAAATGTATAAGTGTTGAAATAGTTCAAACTGTAGATTAACATTTGAGGCCTGTTGCTGAAACAATAACTCACAGAAGTTGTTACACAGTCCATGGTTGACGATGTTGAAACACAGAAGTTGTTACACAGTCCATGGTCGACGATGTTGAAACACAGAAGCTGTTACACAATCCATGGTCAACGATGCTGAAACATAGAAGCTGTTACACAGTCCATGGTCGACGATGCTAAAACACATAAGATGTTACACAGTCCATGGTCAACGATGCTGAGGAAGATGTTACAAATTCCATGGTCAATGATGCTGAAACATAGAGGAAGCTGTTACACAGTCCATGGCCGACGATGCTGAAACACAGAATATGCTACACAGTCCATGGTCAATGATGTTGAAATATAGAGGAAGCCGTTACACAGTTCGTGGTCAACAAAAACTCACACAGATTGACTACAACAACTGCACCATGAGTTAAGCACCAACCATCGCTGCTGCCTGAGAAGTGCTGAAACAGTCAGAATGCAAATCCTGTGGCTGAAATAACCCATGATTTGCGATGCCGAAACATCATACAACAATAGTAACAACAAAGAGCTGTTACTCCAACCGTAACAACAACACCTCACTCAGCACTCGTAATAGCATCCTGTTGTGGGAGATTAGGATATCCTATTCCATTTTAGAAAGTCGATCTGACTAAGAATAGGACTTAGATATACACCTGTAATTTTTGATCAATTGTATCGAAGGGATTCCCTCTTTAAATAAGAGGAAATCATCATTCAAGAGGATCTCCGGTTTTTGGTGCTAAGAAAGTTTTACAGAGAAGGACGTACTTCATTTCCAGATTGTAATATGATACATTGATAGATGAATAAAAGACTGTTTTGAGCATCCTTTTCTAGCCTCTTCGTTCCAGGGGAATCTTGTGAGAAGGGAGGGCCCACCTTCTTCACAAGATTCACCCATTAGTTTTATAGTGTGTTAGTGTGATATCTGTTTATGCCTTGATTGATTTCCGTCTTGCTGAAATAGTACTTTAATGAATTCTACTTTGCTGAAACACTACTGAACTCTGTCTTGTTAAGAACTCTATTTTACTGAACGTTACATTGTTTTCATGAAGTTCATGCTTGAATAACTATTATTCATTTTAGTTAGCAATCTTGTGTGATGAATTTATGAAAGCTTGTTAATCAGAGATTGGTGCTGAAGGTTCCTTCTTTGGGAAGGAAATAGGGTCCTGTTCTCTGTTAGGATTAGTTAGCCTTCAATTATTTCCATAAGTGTGCTAATCAGAGATTGGTGCTGAAGGTTCCTGCTTTGGGAAGGAAATAGGGTCCTGTTCTCTGTTAGAATTAGTTAGCCTTCAATTATTTCCATGAGTGTGCTAATC
The DNA here is from genome assembly GCA_009831015.1 of Picea engelmannii. NCBI lineage: Eukaryota > Viridiplantae > Streptophyta > Pinopsida > Pinales > Pinaceae > Picea > Picea engelmannii. The sequence goes on from ML800411.1 coordinate 60,975, forward strand.
AGAGACTGGTGTTGAAGGTTCCTGCTTTGGGAAGGAATTAGGTTCCTGTTCTCTGTTAGGAGTTAGATAGCCTTCAGTGTGCATTATTTTAGTTAAGAAATAAATTCATGAAGTGTGATGATCGGAAACAGGTGCTAAAGATTCTTGCTTTGGGAATAGGGTCCTGTTCTTTGGTTACAGAATAGTTGGTCTTTTCTGTTGCAGTATCTTGTGTTATTTTAATGTAATCCAGGATTCTTCAATTAATCATTTATTTAAACTTTGAGCTCTGCAATAGGTAGATTTCTTTTCTATAATTCAAGTTAGAACTTCAGTTCATTCAAGGCAAGTGTGATTAATATAGTTTCCTTTACTACAACTCTATGTTGCTTTTGAAATTGAGCATATATAGTGCGTGGTTACCTTTGAAATAAACAGACTTCCCTGGGTTGACAATTTATGTAGCACTTGATTTTTTAAATTAAATAATAAATTATAGTGACCAACACTCACATGCTCAATTCTGAGTCTGGACCAAAAAGTTATGGTCATTTGAAATTTTCCCATTAACTTTTTTGTTCATACTTCCACTTGGTGCAACTCTGCGTTGTAATTATGCATTTTTGCACCTACTCCATTGGAATTTTTGTATGATATCGATTGTGTTTTTTCATAATCATATTATGGACATTCTTTCCAAGTTTCACCTCATTCTGGGTTCTGGGTTGCTAGTTACAGCCTGCTGAAGTTCTAGGCCAATTTGTGTTTTTGGTCTGGAATGTTACAGGTACCTTATTTTCCATATTAAACACTTTTAACATGCCCATAAATTTAATTGAGCTCTGGGACTATCTTCTATGGTTCAATATATTTCCATTGAATTCTCTTGTGCCTCAATTTGATTCTGGAGCAGAAAGTTATGGCTCTTTGAAGTTAGATGGGTCGTAAAATTTACCCTTCAATGTTTGTGTTGTAACTTTCTCATAAAATCTCTGTTTGACGAACAGTTTACACCATTAGAAAGATCTATCCGAGCTCTTTTATTTGAGCTGCAAAGACAAAGGTGTACCAAAGGTACACTCTTTCTCGTAGTTTTTGAGTTGTTAAAAATTCTCTTTAAGGCCCTCAAAAACGGGTTGTAAAAAGATGACGTTCAAATGATATAAATCATTGTAGAAATTTGTTGATTTTCTGCTATTGTTCACCCTTCAAACAACTTCACACACACAAAATTCAACCTGTACATCCATATTTACCATGTGAAACAACAACACAAGGTAAATCATGCTTCGCGCACTTTAAAACCATTGTGTATCACTCCTCTGTTGCACCAATAACTTGCGCACACTACTTTTCTGTCGCACACCAATATCCATCTCGCGTAGTTTTTGTACCGCGTGCTGATATCCACCACATGCAGTTTTTGTACTGCACGTAGATATTAAACGCACATTTCAATCGACACACTGCACCATGCCAGAGTTTAGTACATCTCCACTGCACACCAAAACTCTGCGCACACCATTAAAAAAACTATCGCACGACAACATATACCCATATTGTGCACGCAGTTACCAAACTCCACTGCGATGTGCCAATATTGCGAACACCACATGCACCATTTTTATGAATGTCCACACCATGCACACTTCTTATGCGTATGCACACTACGCAATGCTAAATTTAGCGTGCACACCCGCACACCAACATTTTTCCGTGCGGCACCAAAATTTAGCGTGCACACTAGAAAACCACTATTTTTCTTCGTGGTACCAAAACTTAGTGCACACACCTACACACTAACATTTTTCCGCATGGTGCCAAAATTTAGCGCATGCACCAGCATACCTATATCTTGCTGCACTGTGCCGAATTTTACCTATCACAAGATTTTCATTGTGCATCATGCATTTTTAGTGCGCCCACCTGTGCACATTCATTTTTATGCGCATAAATTCCTCGTGAATGTCGAGGAAATCCCATCCCCAGGTAAAACATTTACGAAACCCACACCTATAGTGGAAGAAACCCAACATCTAGTAGTAGAGGCCATGAATGTAGATATGCCAGCAGAGGCACAGGAGAAACAAAACCAAGACACAAAAACCTTGAAGGAGGCAAAACCAAAGAACACCAAAGAAGCTTCGAGAGTCAATGGAACAATGTCGAATCTGGAAGAAACAGTTGAGCCAGATGAGTCTCAAACAACTATCTCAGACAACCCACTGGAAGGAATAGTAGAAGATGTCAGAGGTTGGCTAGAATGGTATTCCAAATAACAACCGGAAACTGCTGGAACCTCGATCCAGCCACCACCGAAGAAATACAAGTAGCAGGTACCTAGGTCACCTTGCAAGAAACCTATCGCAACCCTCGTTCTACCACATATACTAGATGGGATACGAGTGGAAGCAGGCTTGCTAGGGAAGATTGACAAACTCAAATACTCAGACCATGATGTAGCAGACCCAAACAAGTTTCTGGAATTTGCAAAGAGAGTATACTTAGACACTATGGGCATAAATCCGGTTGGGGAATCGATTGATCAGCCACTCAGATGGGCAACAGGGTTGGAGAAAAAAAGAATTTTAGGTCTGTTGGATCTACCACATTTTGGCAGAGGTCAGTATGAAAGCATGTGCGTCAAACAATTGTTAGCAGTCACACATGGTGGGGACATATGGTTGGAAAATATCGTCTCGATATATGTAGAGATTATTGAGAAGATAATAGGGTTTCCATTCTGGGGCATGTATCCCATGCAATTTCTTGATGACAAATCTAGTGAGAAAGCACTAGCAGAAGAGATGAAGAAGAAGTAGGGTACTGACATGGGAACATGAGGCATCATTATCAAGAGGATCAATGATGTCACAACACAAATGGGCACAAAAATCTTAGCCTGTAAACTACTAAGAAAAAGACATAGAGAGGAAGTTCTGGCTTGGGTTGTCGCAGTTGTATCTCAATGCGCCGAGGGAATCATAGTGAGTTGGACAACCTATCTCTTGAAATTTTTCCTCGATGACTGCAAGGATGCACAGGATATAGGAACATTATTTCACTATTCATGGCCAATCATTTTAATATTCTTTATGGGATGGAGGGAACCAAGATATTTAACTTTTGGTACTAGACCCAAACCGAATCACGGAGAGAGATATTTATTGTTGAAAGCCATGTGGGATGCTAGGCACAAAAGTATGAATGGGTCCATATTTGAAGGATACCTATGTGATTTACAGGAGGTCATCAACAACATGTGGAGGATCACACCAGAGGCTATTGCACGATATCTGGACATCGCCAAATTCAAGTCCACACGACATGTGATGTGGATACAGGTGCATAAGTATCCTGATAAATAGTGGCTACAAATGTGTTACTGTATCACATAGGGAAACATCGACATGGTGATAAAAGATTGGGAAGATGAATGGAATATTTCAGTTCTTACTCAAGACTTGTCGGAAAGGACAGTGAAAGAAGAGGAAGGGTAGGGAAAAACATAGCCTCAGGAAGTCCAAGTGCCCAAGAAATGAAGGATGGGCCAGAAAAAAACAACACAGACAAACAAAGGGGCATCGAAGATGGGGACCCAAAAGGGGGAGAAGTAGAATACGCAGCTGGCCAAAGACCAACAAAAACAGGCTGAGGCCATGCAAGGGAATACACCAAGTCCCAATCCATAGGAACAAGGTGGAAATAAGAGGTCAACTACGTAGACAGGAAGAGCACGCAAGAAGATGAAGGTGCAAAGAACACCTCCAGAGTATACGATCACGGAGGACGATAGAGAAATGATAACCTAAATGGTCCAGGATTGTCTAGCCGAGGATTTTGACAATGCTACACACCATAGGGACATGATTCAAGAGGAACTAGCAGACATGCGGTAGTTCCTCAAGTAAATCAAGGAAGTACATACATCAAGAAACAACATGGGAACAAAGCCATCAACACTACAGACAGAGGAAATATTGGAAGAAGGAGAGAGAGATCCAATCCATACAATACTTCAACTGAATGAAACACTTCACATTTCACCCAGTATGCTATGCATGGATGAGATCGTGGGGTAGAAACCCCTCAAATACTTAAGCCAAATCCAACTGGTATTGGTGCAGATACTATCCAGGGATCTACAAAAGTTACAGATTAGCATGAACCATGAGGTACAGTCTCGAGAATGTTTAGACTTAGTCGAGTTGTAGTAGGCATCAGAGAAGCGGGACATGATAGAAATATTATGTGAGTAGGCTAATTTTGAGACCCAAGAGGAAAGGGATCACAAGAATGGATTGGAGCAGAAAGTCATAGGAACATACGAGAAGATTCCAAGCACTGCAAATATGGATGAAATCACAACAATAGAAAAGATTTATCAGATTACGCAGACAATCGATCAATATCAGAAGGAGATTGAGAATCTCCGAGAGTAGCTCACACCCACCACTCCACCAGTAATAAAGGAGAAAAGGAAGTAGGAGGTAACGACGCAATTGCAGGAGATAGAGCAACAGGCCAGCACAATAACTGACTTGTTCAATAAAGAAACTCATCTTTGGACAAATTTAGAGGAGGATCAACAAATCCAAAGGTGGGACAAGGAATAATAAAGGATAAGAGAAACTATCCAGGACCTCAAGCAAAGGTAGAAGACAATTTTTATCATGAAGCGCGTCAAAGGGGTGCAGTACATGACGAAACAGTAGGCAAAACTCACCACTGCGCAAACACAGAAACAGGAGCGTCAGGCTCAAATATAACCACTTCAAGAGAGGGTAGCATAAGTCCTGGCACAAGCAAAGGAAGCTAAAACACAGATAGCACAGACCCAAGCATAATGTGCAGGATTGATCACTGATGAAGTTGCAGTCCAAGCAGTAGACACAATCAAGGAGAAGACCATGCAGGTGCAGACACAAGTAGCAGAGCTCAAGGAGAAGCTCCAGGCGATCACCAAGGAGACCAAGGAAGCACATAGAGGTTAGGTGGCTCAGGCCGAGCCACATGTCAGTGTTGGGGGCTTGTTGGAAGAAGGCCAAAGTGGAAAAGAAAGCATGCATGAGGAAAGCGATAGCTGGAAGGAAGAACAACACATGCGCATGCATGGAATACCTAATGACGATAGGGTTAGGGTTTTGGTAATATATTGTAACGGATGAAGAGCTAGGAAATATATAAATATAGATACTAGGTATCATAGAGGGTTTGGTTCGTATTATTATCGGGTTTATCTAGTTATCTATGAGTTGTTGCAATATGTAATATTTTTCTATATGATCTATTTTGGTAAGCTGTTGAGCTAGAGAGGATGAAGGAGGGTAGATATTGAGAGTTAGATCATAGGCTAAGGATCCTGGTGCGATCTAGTCTGCCTCATATAGATCTTACCCAACCGAGAATAATTGTAATGTGCACGATGTTGTAGAGGCAAAACTACTATAATAAAAGAGACAAGAGCCAGATCTTTGTGGACATAGCCTAGGAGGGGGTGAAACACGCTAACATCTATGTTATGTGATGAATGCATGCATATATTTATTGTCTTCAATAGTTATGGTTATGTTTAATGAATGAGTTGCTATATTTCCTTATGATTCATAAATGACAGTATATTACATTTACAAGTTATAATAATGGTGCAATATATAGTTCGCATATCTCACACTCAATCCCTGGCTGTAAACACATGAGTATTACAACCACCCATTAAATTTATCTCGGGTGAGACTGTGCAGTGCATTTTGTGTGTTGTGTTTCCTTCTAGTTTTCCAGTAGGGCCGATAGCTTTAGAGGCTTTGTTGGAAACCCAAACAAACATGAACCCTGGGTCAATATACTCAGACATAATACAATATAAGAAAAAGTAACCAACACCCTAGAAACCATCATCCCTTCTGGAGACCAGAAGGAAGCACCGCGCACATAGTGCACAATGGAGTCTCACCCGAGCTGGATTATGGGTGATTGTATGACCCATATGTCTGCAATCATGAAAGAGATTATTCTCATGGGATGTTAGGAATACCTATTTATACTTCAACTTCATCAGATCTACCATATCATTATTCAGATATACCATTCAATTAACCTTTAAAATTCATTCTGCAAAAAAAACATGACTATTCTAGTGAGTGTTGCAAATTATCCTGAATAGATTCATTCATTTATCCATTCATTCACCATAAAATACATTATAAATAAAATTTCCCACACATTGACACATTATTTTACTGTGGTTCACCCCCCTGGGCTACATCCACACATATTTGTCTTCTTTATTATTCATCTTCAAGTTCCTGCAGTGCACGCATTACATAATAAGTTTAGAAATGGTGAGGCTGACCTGTTTCGCACTGAGCTCCATAGCTAGCTAATTGAACCTCATATACAACTCAAAACCAGACTCAACATGATCTCCACACCTCTCGACCAAAACACTCAACAAATACTAGCTCAAAACTCAGAAAATTTCTTAAAGGTTCTTCAAGACTTCTCCCTCCCAAAAGATATTCAAGGATGATCTCCTCAGATTTTACAATTCCTATTTATACTACCAAAATTTGTATTAAACCCATTACATTGATTACCAAAACCCTAACCCTATTGGATTAGTTTTTTCCACTTTACAGCCTCCTACGCATGGTTTGTCTTCAATCCAACTGTTTCTTGCTTTGACTCTTCTTTTTCTCATGCTTCTTATCCTCGTGATCATTTTCCTTGATTCTTGACACACATTGCTTCTTTGGTCTATTCCTTAGCTTCCTTCCTCATTTGTTGCACTCTTATTTATTCCTTGAAATTTACTCCCAAAATATCCTTCTCCAACAAGCCCCCAATACTTACCTATGGCTCGTCTCGAGCCACTCAGGAAGTGTTTTCATCTCTGATGGACTTCTCCAACTTTTGTAATATACCTGAAATCTCTTCAACATCAGTCTTCACCTGTGCGCTCTTCTCAGCAATAGAATCCATAGTTTGTGTGGTGATATTCTCTTTGAGTATTTATTCAACTTCCACCCTAATTTTTTCCATTTTTCCTTTGGCTACATCCATCTCTATTAGTATCTTCTGTGCATCTTCCTGCAAGGGCTCGAGCTGAACCTACCTCAACTGTCTCTCTATTTCCACCTTCTTCAATTCTTCCTATAAATTATTTTACTCTTGCACCCTCCTCAACCTATCGTATATGTTCATTTCCTTTTTATTTTTCTGCAAATCTTGTGTGAATGTGTTGAATCCTTCTTCCTTCTATTTCAATGCCTACAACGTTTCATCCTCCTGCAGGATTTTCCATAGTTGTGTGCTTCTGTCATATAACTATAAAAATTCCTTGATACTATGCACCATGTTCTCCATATTTTCGGCCACCTATTTCTCTCTCTATGATATAACCTTTGGCAATATGCTTAGTTTCAAGAGTGTGATCAAATCCATGATATGGCTCTTATAATTCTCCATGGCTTGTGTTATTCTTCCAATATTATCTTCTATTGATAAATGCACCCCTTCTTGCGTGCTGTCTAGAATTGAATTGAATACTTCTTCTACGTGATGCTCTATATGGCCAATGTGATTCTTTTCCTCACCCTTCTCAATTTTCAGTTCATTGAGGGTTATCTTTAGTGTGTCACTTATGTACTTAGCTACTTGTAACTCATTCGCGTATCTGTGTTCTCGTGATTGGACCTTCTGTGTGACGCTTACTTTAATTTTATATAGTGCTTTGGTCGGGACCTTGGTTATCACCAAGTCCAAGTGATCAATGTACTTCATTGCCTTATGCATCTTATCCTCATCTATCTACAACATATCATGAGTGATCGCAAACTTTTCACTACCCGAAACTATAATCTAGATCGTCTCTTGCGCATGCACTATCTTTTCCTGATAAACCTATTGCGGCTGCACCTTTTCCTTTTGTTGTGCTGCCTCCAATTGTAGTTATTTCAAAGTTTCCTTAACCTTTGTTAGTTTCCTAAGTATTTATTCTCAATTCTTCTCAGCATTGTCCCATGACTCTATTGCGTGGTCCTGCAACTTCTCAACCACTAGTTCAACATCATCCTCTGTCAATGTCATCTCCAGGATGCTTTTGTGTGCCTTCATATTCTTTCTCTGGCCTGCTTCTTATAGCCCAGTCCTCTTCATTGGTAGGTTTTTTGTATATGCTAAAATTGTAGGTACATATATGTCCAGGATATCTCCTCCTCATGCTAGTTCCTCCTGCGTATGAACAATTGTTTCCTTCTGTGGGATTCCATTAATCTCCTTCCATTTTTCTCCTCCACTAGTCACTTCGACGTGATTCTTATCCTATGTCATTGGATTGTGGGTATTATTTTATCTAGGTTTTCTCACAGTCGCACTCTCTCCTATATGCTTTTTGCACTCATCAACCTTCCTTGTATTAGTTGTTGGACTATTTGATTTATGTGACGTGCCAACTTCTACTAGCTTCTTTCCTTTTTGTCCCTTCTTTGAGGTCACTGGTACCTTCCACTCATTTGGCCAATATTTCATATCCCATTGAACTTCCTCTCCAATGACGCAGTACCTCATCTGCATCCAATTCTTCTTTGGATCCCTTTTTCCCTGAATCCATACATTGTGCAATGATGCCTAAAATGTTTCCATATCCTTGTGTTCCTCCACCACTTCTAGTGGTATCCTCCATATCACTACCACTTTTTCCTATATTTCCTCCAAATACATCACAAATATACTAGATTTTTCCTTCCTTTCTTTTGTGGCTGAAGTGTGCCACAATGTTGCATGTTGTTCTACACGACACTTTCCTATCCTTTGAAAAAATGTTCTATACTTGGAGTGTCTCCATCCCACCAATGTTATAAGTATGATCAACCATGAATAGTGGAACTCTATGCCTAAGTATTGTGCATCTTTGCAATCATATAAGAATAAGTTCAATAAGTATGGACTCTAGATAAGTAAATTCCCCTTTGCACACTACGTGATTTCTCCTATCACTATTGTTGGTGCCTCTTGCTTGTGACACTTCCTTAACAATTTGCATGCCATTAACTTAGTTTCCAATCTTGTCACAGATTCAATAATATTGTTAATTATAATTCCTCAAGAACCTCTTATTGTTCCATAAGTCTTCTTCATTTCCTCTGCTAGGGCCTTCTCCATAGTTTTTTCATCCAGACATTGTTCAGGTTTCTCTCCATCTGTTGGAAGACTTGTGATTGCTGCAAGCAGGTCAACATTGATTTATACTGGCCTATCTATCCATAGGATAATCCCATGTACTAATGCTAATAATTGTTTGATGCATTTATTCACATCCTTTCCTCATCCAAAATTATGGATTTCTAGTAGGTTCATTATCCCTGTGTTGTATAACCCTATAATCCATAGCTTTGGTTCCTGTTAGGAACCAAATATCAATATAGCATAGAAAAACCTCAAAATAAGTACTCAACGCCTTGAAAAAGAGAGAAATTCAGATAATAAGACTCTTCACGGGGGAAACCTCCTTATTCCCACATAAATATCCAAATACCAAATGATTCCAAATGAAAATGTCTCCTTGGCATATATAGGAGACTAGGAGGTATAATTACAACTAATGGAATAAAACCAACATAAATAAAATAACATTACTAATGTAATATGCCCCAATTAAGGGGTAATGGGCCATTATTTAGGGCTTAACATGCCCCTCCCCTTGAGACAAGTGTTGTTCGCAACACTTGAGTAACTCTGGATGCTTCTGTATAAAAGAATCATCTTCCCGAGTGGAATATTCAGCTGGTAGTTTCCTCCATTTAATGAGATACTCTGAAATGGATCTATTCCTCAGCTGGCAAATTCTTGTGTCAGTGATGGCTTCAGGCTCCAATTTGATTTTTCCTTCCTCGTCAAGTTTTGAAAATATAGTTTGAATTGGGATCTTGTCACCTATAACTTTCTTTAAGCATGAAACATGGAAAATTGGGTGTATTTGTGAAGATGCAGGCAACTCCACTTTGTATGCCATAGTACCAATATTTTGCAACACCTTATAAGGGCCATAGTACTTTGGTCATAATTTATTATCCTTCTTGGATTTCTTGAGGGACATCTATTTGTATGGTTGTAGTCTTAAAAACACCCAATTCCCTACTTCAAAAATTCTTTCACTACGGTGTTGATCTTCTTGTTGTTTCATGTGATTTTGTGCCATGGTCAAGCTGTCCTTTAATATTTGGAGAATTTTTTGTTGATGCTCGATGTTATCTTCCACTGCTTGAACCTTAGATTTTTCTTTTAGAGAAGAAGTGATGGAAGGAGGGTGGTATCCATAGAGTGCCATAAATGGTGTCATTTTTTTTGCAGTATGAAAGGAAGTGTTATAACACCATTCTGCCAAGGGTAACCATTTGAACCATTGTGTTTGTTTATCATAGACAAAGAAATGAAGGTATCCTTCTAGACATTTGTTCACTATCTCGGTTTTTCTAGCAGATTGAGGATGATAGGATGATATATGAGCTAATTGAGTACCCAAACAAGAAAATAATTATGTTAAAAAATGTCCAGTGAAGATGGGATATATGTCACTTACAATAATCTTTGAGCTACCATGTATCTTTTGAAATGTCTCCATGAATGCAGTGGAAAATTTACTGGCTTTGAAGGGATGAGAGAGTGCCCCAAAGTGTGCATACTTGGTCAGTCTATCAACAATCACCATGATGACACTCTTTCCTTCAAACTTTGGTAACCCTGTGTTGAAATCCATGGATATCTCCTCCCATCAATGACTTGGGATGGCTAATGGTTGTAAAATACTTGGGGTCTTCATTGTTTCCACCTTATTTTGTTGGCAAACCAAACATTCTGCCACAAACCTTTGAACATCAGTTTTAAGGCCATCCCAAAAAAATTCCTTCTTGACCCTTTGGTACGTTTTCAAACATCCCGAGTTCCCTCCTAATGGAGAGGTGTTCAATTCCAATAGTACCTTTTCTTTGAGTTGGGAGTTCTTACATAAATATAATATATCTTTGTACCATAGTGATTCATTTTCCCATGTAAATGTACCTGATGCACTGGAATCCTCCTGCAACCTTTGAATGAGAGTCCACACTTTTTTGTCATTCTTCTATTCATCCCTTGCTTCTATTATCCAACCGAGTTAAATGATTGAGATAACACAGATAAAGGCCTCAACATATTCATCCTTTCTTGAGAGTGCATCTGCCACAACATTTTGCTTCCCTTTTTTATAGATGATTTCAAAATCATAACCTAATATCTTGGTTACCCTTTTTTGTTGTTCTTCTGATGATATTCTTTGTTCCAAGAAGTATTTAAGACTATCATGATCTATTTTTTCCTTGAAGTTCCTACCTATTAGGTAAGGACGCCATTTCTTTAATGCATGTAGTATTTCTATCATTTCCTCCTCATAAATGGGTTTGTGTAAGTCCTTTCCCTTGAGTGGTCAAATTTAAAAATCCAGGGGCCTTCCTTCTTACATTAGGACAACACCAATTCCATTTCCTGAGGCATCACATTCCATAATAAAGGTTTTTGTTAAGTCTAGAGTGGTCAAGACAGGAGCTTTTGCACATCACCTCTTTAAGTTGTTCAAAAGATTTAGTTGCCTCTGGAGTGCATGAAAATGTATCCTTCTTAGTTAGTGTCATTAAAGGTGTTGCTATTCTTCCATAATGCTGAACAAACTTGCAGTAGTAACCTGTCAAACCCAATAATCCTCTAAGATTATTCAATGTTTTGGGAATCGACTAGTCCTTCATGGCCTTAATCTTGTTAGGGTCAACCTTGAAAGCTTCATGAGATACAATATGATCCAAATACTCTACCTCCTTCACTCAAAGAAACATTTGGATGGTTTGGCATATAGTTGTTGCTCTTTTAGTAGTTGTAGCACCTTGTCAACATGTCACACATGATCCTCCCAAGACTTTGTATAGATTAGTATATCATCAAAAAATACTAACACAAATTTTCGAAGGAAGGGCTTGAAAATGGAATTCATCAACCCTTGGAATGTGGAAGGTGAATTTGTAAGGCCAAAAGGCATGACCAAAAACTCATAATGGCCTTCATGAGTTCGAAATGTTGTTTTTGGGATATATTCTTCTTTCAATCTAATCTAATGATACCCTGAATGAAGATCCAATTTTGTGAAATAGATTTCTCCATGTAGCTCATCTAACAATTCATCAATTATGGGAATGGGAAACATATCTTTAATAGTGATATTGCTAATCTCTTTATAATCTAGACACATACACCATTAGCCATATTTCTTGAATAGCATTACCACCGGTGCAGATTAAGAACTTTGGCTAGGTCTAACAATGCCAACCTCTAACATTTCTTCAACCATGCGCTCAATTTCACTCTTCTGGGCATAAGGGTATCTATATTTCTTGATGTTAGGAGGAACACTCCCAGGAATTAGGTGAATATCAT
>ML800411.1:74589-89479 GCA_009831015.1 Picea engelmannii
TTTTTCAATCCTTCCATGATCTCCCCTTTTAAACAATCCATGTTAGTATTTATTTCCTCAAACTTAGCTTCCATTGAATCCATCATCTCTTATAGTTCATCTTTTGTTATTGTCTTCTTTTGTAAATCATTTATTTCCCTACGGATTTCTTCACCTTCATCAAGAGTCCAAGTAGGATTGTATGGAGGCTTATTTGGTGTAGAAGTTCCCTTTTTTGGTGGCATGATGGCCAAGTATCACTTTAAACCTTGATTTTGAGGTGGTTCTGCTAGACAATATTCCTTTTATTATATCTCCACAATTTCGACCCTTCTGAGTATGAAATTTTCTTTTTTTTTAGGTCTCTGATATTTCTTCTTTGTAATGCCACAGGTATGATAAAAATTGGATGTGCCAAGTGTAATTTATGGCAACTTCCCCACAACTTTATGATTTTTGGCCTTTCCAGGAGATCTCACATGTATAGCATTCCCTACACAAAATAATTGATATAAAATTTTGAAACTCATACCAGAACTACTACGGGTTGTCCATTATCCAATTCAACTAGTCTCACTCAATTTGGATACTCTAGGAATAAGTTATGATTGTTTTACCCAGAACACCTGCTTGAGACTAGTCAATAGAACTAGTTAGATACCCTATCTTCCACTGGTGTATCTCCAAATTTAAGATGACCCCTACTCTGAAATTGTTACCACATATACCTTAATAATTTCTATGAATATCCTTCAGATTTCAGGGGCTGAAACGTTACAGAAAAACGTTTATAGAGAAAATTACGCAATGACTCAATTTAGGTTGATTCCAGAACCCTATCTTACAAAAGTTGTATCTCCAAAAGTATATAAGGCCTCAGGAGATGAAATTTTAACCCAACGTACCTTGATCCATATACTAAATATAATCCAATCTGTTACTTCTAAATCATTGTAGAAAAAAAGTTATAGCGAAAATTACAAGGTGTCTCAGATGTAGCAACGAAACCCCAAGACTTTGAGCTCTGATACCATATGTTAGGAACCAAATATAAATATAGCATAGAAAAACCTTAGAATAAGTACTCAACACCTTGAAAAAGAGAGAAATTCATATAATAAGCCTCTTTGAGGGGGCAACCTCCATATGCCCACATAAATGTCCAAATACCATATGATTCTAAATGAAAATGTCTCCTTGGTATATATATGAGACTAAGAGGTATAATTAAAACTAATGGACTAAAGACGACATAAATAAAATAACATTACTAATGTAATATGCCCCAATTAAGGGGTAATGATCCATTATTTAGGGCTTAACAGTTCCAATATTGGAACTCCTGATACACTTATCCCCTTGCTCTTCATGTATACCTATGACTTGAATTCATGGAATTTATCTCTGTCTTCTATGTCATGGTCTCTATACCTCAGTTTTTATACACATTTTAAAATATTAGGAATACTTGTCACTCCTTATGGTATGCACAATAGTGTTATTGTGACTTATTCCTTCTTGTGCGATGACCTTTGTATTGGTTGTTTTACCCTCTTCTTTTCTATCACAGTTGATGTACCTACCTCTTGATGTGCTTTTTCCTCTACGTCTGATTCAGGTTCACTTGTAACATCTTATACTTGCACCTTTTCTTCTATTTGTGGTGATGTATCTGTGACATGTTGTTACTCTGCTTCGGCCTATGACCTAGGATCATCTAATTTAGTCCTTTCATCATCTTCTTTGTTCACTTGTTGTGGCACTCCAAAACCTAGTTGTTGTGTAGGGTTTTGTGTTTCAGTGGGCTTTTGTCCTTCGACCCTTAGATCCACATCCATCTACTCAACAAATGTCTCTTGTTCCTTAACAAGGGTTGGGATCACTGATTCCTCGATGGGTGATGGGATTGCATCCACATCGATAATTCCTTCTAGATGAATTGGGTTTTATACCTCTATAGTTTCTTTCTCTGTGGAGTTCACAACACTTCATGTGTTTCTTGCAATTCTACTGGGAGATCCGACCTTCAGTGGTTCCATTCTGCTAGATATCGAAGGAATTTCTCTAAATTATTTATTAACCTTCTCAGAAATACCTTATCATGCTTGTATTTCTCTCCTTAGTTCTCGTCTGCTTCAAATCACAATTAGGATTATATTGAAATTTTTCTTCTTTTATATGACCTATCATAAATGCTCTGTTGTATCCCACTTTTCTGTTTACTTCTTTTTTCTTTTTCCGACCACTTTCCCTCTCAGTGCGTTGCATTCATATTTTATTATCGTGTAGTGTATTTAGGTTCTGTCATACCAATTTATAACTTATGTTGTGTGCTATATCCTTCAAATGTCTCTCTACCACTTATCCATCTTATTTTTGGCTTTTTCTTCTATTTCTAGTTTTTTCTTCCTTTCTCTTCTTTCTCTACCTTCTTCTTTTAATAATTTTTTCTTTTATTTTTCTTCTTTTAATTCCTACTATATACAATATGTACAATTCTACTTTATGTGTAGAAACTAATGAGGGTTGGTAGGTTGTTTGTCCTTATTGTTAGCGTCAGAAGTCACTCCTGGATTGCTTGCAGGAGCAGAGCCCGATGCCCATCAGTTTTTATGTCACGGTTTAATAAATGGGGTGATCAAATGGGTAAATACTCAAGAATATAAAAATTTGACTCAGGAGACTAGTCTTGGTATGTACGCATCAAGGGAGGTCTTGATCCAACTTCTGTCAGTAAATGGATTAAAAGGTGATAGAGGGAAGACTTGTGAGAAGGGATAGCAGGACTGCCTCGGGCAACGGGCCTTCAAAAGCTTGAGGATGAAAAAATCAGAAGCCAAGATCCTCTTGGTCCAGAGCTTCAAGGAGTTGAGGGTTGACTTGACTGAATCCTTCAATTCCAAGTCATTTCAGCGCTGAGAAAATCACAAGAACCGATTAGAAACAATGCGACTATTACAATGATCCAACCTACATCATCCTATAACAGCCACAACTCGACTGGATCCTCCAATTCCGAGTTGTTCTAACACAGTAAACAAAGAGATGGAAGGGAAGCTGACATCCATAAAGTAATAAATCTCAAATGCCATCTACATTAACCAGAGAGACCAACGCTTCATCAAAACTTTACAATCGAGAGCTTAGCTCAACCATCGATGCTTACAAAATACAAAGACTGAGTGTATATACTCAGGAAAATTCACCTCACAAAGGCGTGCCTAGTCACCCAAGGCTTGGTGTCCCTTCATTCAAACTCATACTGCTATCTTTCTTTAAGCACTACCTTAACTACACATGGCTCCTGTAAGGAGGGTAGCTGAGCCATTAAGTGCTGGGCTAGTGTGCGCAAACTTCTCTGTCGAGTCGAGGACTTTAGCATGGCTTCTTTGAAAAATTCGATACACAAGACCTCTTCAAACAGACCGCTTGCCAGACCCTCCATTCCCACACTTAATGAATGAAAGGAGGTTTCAACCACCCTCTCTTTCCATCATTTACTTTAGGTGAGAAACAGTATGGAGATCAGATCCGATGGCGCCTGGAGATCGCGACGATTCCCTCTACAACTGAACTCGGTGCCTTTGGCATTCTTTACATAGCTCCTTTCTTACCCCAAGTGACCATGGACTGTGACCATGTTCTTATTCCCAAGGTGCTTTCGGCATTCACGAATATGAAGACGCTATCCCTGCAATTTGAAATCGTGATGAGTGAAATGCCGAGATGGCTCAATCTGGTGCCACACGTCCCTCTGAGATCTAATGGTCCTAAACTCACCTGACGCTATTGTGGGCCTGGGTCCGGGACTCTCCTGGCACCTCGCGCATCAAAATATAATGAAGCTGCTCTTTGCGCCTTGGAGTTGCGATGGGAGAAACACCGAGATGGATCAATTTGGTGCCATGTGTCCCTCTGAGATCTGATGGTCCTGAACTCACCTGACGTTGTTGTGGGCCCGGGTCCGGGACTCTCCCGGAACCTCACGCATTGGAATATAACGAAGCTTCTCTTTGTGCCTTGGAGTCACGATGGGTGAAACGCCGAGATGGCTCAATTTGCTGCCAGGTGTCCCCTTTAGCTGGACGACTGAAAGTGTTTCGTGATGTTGCGGGACCCAGTTTCGGCGCTTTCGGCGTTGTCGGGGTTCAGGGTTTTGCGATGTTCAAAGACATAAAACCTTCACCCTTTGCACTCGCGACTGTCGAAAAGACGATGTGACCAAATCTTGTGCCACGTGCCCTTTGTGATGAACGACTATCATCCATTCTTGAACATGCTATGGGCGCTATCCATTGCACTAACCTTGGCACATCTTTGCTAATCGTGATTTCCCACCCATTGTTGATATGATTCTTTGGATACATCCTGAACGTTGAAATTGGAGCGCTTGCTCGCTTGACCTGGGCCCGAAATGGATTTCTTCTGTTTGCTGCGCATGGGTGCTTCTCGGGAAACCCTGCAAATATGTGTACCTTTGTGCCTCGATACCAAAATTGTTGCTAACATTAGGCTCCATGGGGGATAGAGTCATCCCTGTGATGCTCTAAGAACTCATTTTGTAGTTCCAGTGCCTTGCTGTTGGGATATGGAGTCATTATTAAGCTGAAAAATAAAACGAAAATGAACAAAGAAACAAAAGGACAATATTTACAAACAAAGGAGCCATCTGAGACTCAAACAAAACATTTCTTTAGAAAATGCCCATTCACTGGGCTACTGAAAACTTCTTCAACTTCCAAACCTCGCAACCTGTACGTGTTATTTGAGAACGTCTCAGAGATTTTGAAAGGCCCAATCCACAGGGATTCAAATTTGTTGTATTTTCCCTTATCTTGCTTAGGAGCATCCCATTTCAGCACCAGGTCTCCTATCTGGAACCGCTCCTTCTTGGCCTTCTTATCAAAAACCTGCTTGATCTTTTGTTGATGGTCTTGAATTTTGTCCACTGTCTGCTCCCTAGCCTGTTGGACCTCCACTAGCTGACAAATCCTTCTGATCATGTCATCAGGCTCCTCCTGATGGTCCTGAAGGAATTTTGCTACAGGAATGGCTAACTAAGAGGGGAAAACAACCTCTTCTCCATAGACTAATTAGAAAGGAGAGACACCGATAGATCTCTTTGTGGTCACTCGGTCGGCCCATTGAGAAAATTTTAATCTGGAATGCCAGGCCTTCTTGTTGTCTTCCAGTAGCCTTTTGATGATGCTTATCAGGCTTTTGTTGGAGGATTCTGCTAAACCGTTGCCCTGTGGGTAATATGGGGTGGAGTGAATCAGCTTGATTCTGAACTGCTCACAAAACTTGGCCAATGGCTCGGACTCGAAAGTGGCTGTGTTATTAGTGACAATTTTACTTGGGCGGTCGAATCTCGTGATGAGGTCCTCCAGGAATCCAATGATTACCTTGTGGGAAGCACTCCTAGTAGGGATAGATTCAATCCACTTGGTAAAGAAATCTGTAGCAGTCAGGATCCACCTATGATGCCCACTGGAAGCAGGGTGAATTTCTCCAATGAAATCTAGGCCCCACTGCTGGAAAGGTCCTGAAACCACCACTGGATTTAACGGCAGAGACTTGAGCTGCTGCTTTCCTGCAAATTTTTGACATTTGATGCAGGCTCTGACCCTTTTGCAGACGTCAGTGAACACGGTAGGCCAGTAGTATCCATCCCTGAGGATTTTGTGGGCTGTGGCTTTTTAGAAATGGTTCCCTCCACATAGGCCGCTATGAAATTCAGCCACGATCATATTGGCCTCTTATGGACTCATGCATTTTAAAATCACCCCTACGGGGTCTTTCTAATATAAAATTTGATCGATAAGGCAGTATCTGACTGCCTTGAGCTTCAGAGCTCTTGCTTTGTTTCTTTGCAGGCCGTCTGGAGGCCGTAGCTCTTGCAGAAAGTATATGACATCCTTATACCAAGGACATCGAGCCAAT
The DNA here is from genome assembly GCA_009831015.1 of Picea engelmannii. Taxonomy (NCBI): domain Eukaryota; kingdom Viridiplantae; phylum Streptophyta; class Pinopsida; order Pinales; family Pinaceae; genus Picea; species Picea engelmannii. The sequence goes on from ML800411.1 coordinate 80,512, forward strand.
GGGGGCTCCCTTTGAGGGTCTATGTCAGACAGTCAATCCTATTGAATACCTGAGCATTCATTGATGAAATTTATCCCCAAAGCTTGGCAATTGGCTTCAGCCAACAACTCGGCTAAACCTTGACCTTTGATTAACTTGGTAGGCCTTATTTCCAGGTCAAATTCCAGAATTTTGGCTATCCATTTACTCCTTCTCCTGTCTATGTCAGGCTGAATAAGAATGTCTTTAACAGCAGCCGAGGGGACATAGGCAATGATTTTTGACTGCAGGACATAGGTTATAAAATCTTTGAGAGATTTTACTAGAGCATAGGCTTTCTTCTCCATAGTGTCATACCTAACTTCGACATCCCTCAATGCTCGGCTGAAATAAGCAATGGGATGCTCTAGCCCAATGTCATATTTCTATAATAGAACAACAACCACTGTGTCAGGTGAGGCAAAGGAGAAAATAAGGAAATCCTTCGAGTAGTCGGGACTGATAAGTACAGGAGCTTCAGTCAAGGCCTTATTGATTTTCTCAAAGGAATGTCATGATTCAAAAGTCCACCTCACTTCATTTCCTTTCTTCAACATGGTTGTTATAAGCTTTACCTCCTTAGCAAAGTTAGGCACAAACCTCCTCAGAAAATTAATTTTTCCGAGGAAAGATTGGACCTCCTTCTTGGACCTCGAGATCGATAAGTGTTGTATCGCCTCAACTCTATTGGGGTCAATTCTGACTCCTTCCGCTGATACTATGTGGCCTAGTAACTTTCCTTTCTGCATGGAGAATAGAGATGTCTTGGGTTTTAATGAAATGCCAAAATTTCTGCATTTCAAGAAAACCTTCCTGATATGGCGACGGTGTTCTTTATCAGATTTTGAAAACACTATGATGTCATTCAAATAAACAACCACAAATTTATCCTTTTCCCCAACAAAAGCTATGTCCATGGAATGCTGAAACGTTGCCCCTGTATTCATTAATCCAAATGGCATCTTGGCGTACATGAATGTCCCCCATGGAGTGGTAAATGTCATTTTTTCCCTGTCCTCGGGCAGAACTGAGACCTGATTGTAGCCAAAGAAACCATCAATCATGGACATCCTGAAAGCTCTTGTTACCCTCTGCAGTATGTGTTCCATCTTTGGTAAGGGGTAGTTATCCTTCCGTGAGCTCTTGTTCAGATTTCTGAAGTCTACACAGAGTCGGATCTCTCCATTCTTTTTCCTGACTGGCACCAGGTTGGCCACCCACTCTGAATATCTCAACGGTACAATGATCTGAGCTTGAAGCAGTTTATTCACTTCCCTTTCCATGAGAGGCAGTAGCATAGGATTGATCTGTCTCAACTTTTTCCTAAATGGCTTTGCCTCCTCTTTTAATGGGATTTTATGCTCAATGACAGAAGTGTCATATGTTTTGAGGTCTTCGTAGGTCCAGGAGAAAACATCAGCAAATTCCCTCAAAAGTCTGACGTATTCCAACCTCTGTTCCTTTGTCAGACTTCTTGACAATTTGACAAACTTGGGCTCGTTCTTGGTCCCAATGTTGCACTGAATAGTACCAGTGTCATCCTTCAAGGTCTCTCCTTTTAATGACACATCATTTCTATCAAAAAGCCTTTCCAAAGGGACTAGTCCTCTTGGAATATGATTGTTGGGCAGCTGCACAATGTTATGCTCTGCAATCTTATTTAGAAAATTACCCCCATCAAGCTTTTCTTTTGAGATAGAGTCTTGGTTGATGTGCGTCTCTGAAAATTCTTTGACAATTTCCAAGAAATTATTAATCTAAAGATCATCCTCGAATACCTTCCAATGTTTGATGTTGTCAGGTATGGAGGGCCTGTATTTCACTTCCACATCATATCTGAATTTAGGCGGAAATGGTACTTTGAAATTACTTGCTGATGTAGCCAAGGAATCTTCCATCGTGTTCTCCTCTCTTGGGATGAAAGAAATGTTAAATGTTGAGAAGAAATTGTCAACTAGGTCCCACACCTCATTTATGTAGCTTCTGAGTCGAGGATGCTTAGCCTGATAAGCATTTCTGATCTGTTGGACCACCAACTCTGCATCACCGAAAACTGCTACCTCCTGAATTCCCATTTCTCTCGTAGCTCTTAATCCCAGAACAAGAGCCTCATACTCTGCCACATTGTTGGTGGCTTCAAATTCTAGTTTGTACGATAGAGATATGGTTTCCTGAGTAGGTGACACAAAAACCACCCCATCTCCAGCGCCTTCCCTGGAAGCGGCTCCATCAAAGAACATTTTCCAGACGGGGGTGATGGAGGGAGGAAATTTAGGGGAAATGGTGGGCTTCTCTCTGAGTTTAAGAGGAGGTTCGGGAGAATGGGTGAGTTGAAGCACACTGGAACCTAAATCAGTATCTAAGGCGAAAATTGGATGGTTGGTAGGGTTGGCCTCATCACTGATTATATAGGCCAATTGGGCTTCCTTGTATAGTCTTCTATGCTCTCCTCCAAATACTGGGATAGTAGCGTATGTGAGGTTCATCTGCAAAGTTCCCCCCAATATTTTTATTTGAGATCTTGATAACAACATACCAAACTTGGGGGGGACATCGACTACTACAATATCCATGACCACACTTTTCATGGGTAACTGAAACAAGGTCATGACCAGGTCTTTGATAACCCCTAGACATTGGACTTTCCTGGAGTCAAAGGAATAGAGGTAATGATAGGATCAAGTGACTTCTAGTCCTAACTCTTCCATGATAGTTTTGGGAATGAGGTTATGAGAATCCCCCGAATCCCCCGAATCCGTCAAGCAGTTATGCAGTACCTTGTCATGTACATTCAGGGATGTGTAGAAAGGGGGGGATGAGTCATCTCTATCTTCTACCATAGGGCCTAGAATGACTGCAGGTTTTTCATCTTGCAAGTTGATGGAGTCTGTGGGAAGGCATGAGGCTTCAGACAGTAATAGCTCATAGAAGTGTTTTTTGAATTCTTCATGTTTAATTAGCTCGATCAGGGGCACAAGGATTCTGATCTTTTGGATTTCATGCTCAAAATTAAAAGAAGATGTAAGCTTCGGAATTTCTCTTATTTCGGGAACATGACCCTAGACTATGGGAGAGACAGGTCAGGGCTTCTTACCTCTGCAACTATCTGCTACTTCATTAGCAGGTTTCTCTATTCTAGTAGACTGCTTAGGAACGTCAGGCGCTAAAGTCTTTTTCTTGGACCTCAGATCATACCTGCCTTGGTTGCCACTAGCCTTGTCTCCCTTGCTCAGTTCATTTAGCTAACTGTCCATGAGAGACTCCTCATATGCTGATTGAGTGAGATGAGGAAAAGGAGGAGTGTCTCCGAAGCAATGGAGTTTGGGGTCCAGCTCATCTGTTTCCCCTTCTTCCCTCTCGGCCACAAAATTGTTTTGAAAAGGGGCCTGAATTTTCTGGTCATCTCTGTCTCTTCCCCTTTCTCTCTTCATAGTCGAGGGAGTTATATTGTTTGGCCTCCTAAAACCTCCTTTGTTTTCGACATTTTGTTGGCCCTTGTATGCTTGCCTCCCCTCTACTTTCATTCTCTCCATCTTTGCAGATAGAGACTTCACCATCTTGGTCAATTCATCCACTTGAGAGTGGGGCACCGATGATCCATAAGTTGAGGCTTCTGACCTTCCCTTTCTTCTGTTTGTGTCGGCCTTGTTCCTCAGTCTGTCATATACTAACACATTTTATTCCACCTCTATGGCCTCATCTTTCATTTGAGCCAAGGAAGTGGCTCTTCTTTCTCTTAGCAACAGACAGAAATCGGGGTCAAATGCACTAGCATAAGAAATCTTGGCTGAGGCTTCTGAAGGATTTATTTCGGTGGGGATCTTGTTATACATCTTATTGAATCTTTTGGAGAAGTTGGAGACAGACTCTCCATCCATCTTCTTCAAATATCTGAACTCTGTCATGTAATACATGAAATCTTTCATATCTCCCCACTGCCTCAGGAAAGCACTATCAAGAGCTTCAATCCCAGCAATAGATCCTGGAGCCAATCCTCTAAACCATTTCCTCACCTCGCCATCCAGGCTTTGGATGAAGACTCTCATCTAGACATCTTCATTTTCAATGTTGAGGTTGTCTACATAACTGTAGAAAGCAAGCAGGTGCTCTTCCGCAGTTACGTCCCCTTCCCTGGTGAACTTGGGCATATATTTCAAGTAATCTCCAGTAGGGAGAGGATTCATAGGATGGGGTAGAACTAGGGGAGCATATCTGGCAACAACTATGGCATCCATTCTATTTAAAGGGGGATTAACACTAGCCATAAGAATATTGGGTGGAGGAGAACTTGGAGGAGAAGGAGTTCGTGAGGGGGCTACTGGGAATGAGTCTCGAAGTGGAGTGGGAAACAAGAGGGGATTTAAGGAGAAGGCTAATGAGCATAAGTCAGCAGGTGATCCTCTTTGTGCAAGAGTGGGGAAATCCTATGTGGTCCTAGGTCTATGTCAAGGTACAACTTCAGAGGAGAGGGGAGTGACAAGTATTTCTCCCTCCAATCCCAGATCAGGAGGGGAAAACTCAGCAGGAACACTCCCAAAATTCAGGAAACGGGAAACCTTTGAAGGAGGTCTATTAAGAAACTGAGGAGGAGAAAAAGGAGTTCTTATGGAAGGAGATGGCGGATTACCTAGTTCGGCAGTGGAAGCTTCTTCGTCAGAGTCCTTTCCTTTCCTGAGAACCGCCTCCGGATCAGTTTCAAGTGTAGCTAGAGGTAGCTATGGATGAGACCGCATGTGTTTGCCTCTGAAAGCCACAATTAATAGAGAAGGTTCTCCCCAGTGGATTCATCACAATGGAGTCGGGTGCACAGTAGCAATATTGATAATTTTGATATCTGATGCACCTTCAGAATCAGTTGATCGTTGTCGTCCAATCCTGGGGAAAATATTCAACTTCGTCCCTGGCAACGATGCCAGAAATGTTAGCGTCAGAAGTCACTCCTGGATTTATTGCAAGAGAAGAGCCCGACACCCATCAGTTTTTATGTCACGGTTTAATAAGTGGGGTGAACAAATGGGTAAATACTCAAGAATATAAAACTTTGACTCAGGAGACCAGGCCTGGTATGTATGCAGCAAGGGAGGTCTTGATCCAACTTCTGTCAGTAAATGGATTAAAGGGTGACAGAGGGAAGACTTGTGAGAAGGGAGAGCAATATTGCCTCGGGAAATAGGCCTTCTAAATCTTGAGGACGAAAAACTTGGAAGCCAATATCCTCTTGGCCCAGAGCTTCAAGGAGCTGAGGGGTGACTCGACTAAATCCTTCAATTCCAAGTCGTTTCAGTGCTAAGAAAATCACAAGAACTGATTGGAAACAATGTGACTATTACAGTGATCCAATCTACATCATCCTATAACAACCAAAACTCGACTAGATCCTCCAATTTCGAGTTGTTCTAACACAGTAAACAAAGAGATGGAAGGGAAGCTGACATCCATAAAGTAATAAATCTCAAATGCCATCTACATTAACCAGAGTGACCAGTGCTTCATCAAAGCTTTACAATCGGGAGCTTAGATCAACCATTGATGCTTACAAAATACAAAGACTGAGTCTATATACTCAGGAAAATTCACCTCACAGAGGCGTGCCCAGTCACCCAAGGCTTGGTGTCCCTTCAGTCAAACTCATACTGATATATTTCTTTAAGCGCTACCTTAACTACGCATGGCTCCTGTAAGGAGGGTAGCTGAGCCATTAAGTGTTGGTATAGCATGCACAGACTTCTCTGTCAAGTCGAGGATTTCAGCATGGCTTCTTTGAAAAATTCGATACATAGGACCTCTTTGAATAGACTACTTTCCAGACCCTCCATTCCCACACTTAATGAATGAAAGTAGGTTTCAACCACCCTCTCTTGCCATCATTTACTTCAGGTGAGAAACAATATGGAGATTAGATCCGATGGCGCCTGGAGATCGCGACGATTCCCTCTGCAACTGAACTCGGTGCCTTTGGCCTTCTTTACACAGCTCCTTTCTTACCCCAAGTGACCATGGACCGTGACCATGTGCTTATTCCCAAGGCGCTTTCGGCATTTGCGAATATGAAGGGGCTATCTGTGCAATTTGAAATTGTGATGAGCGAAACGCCGAGACGACTCAATCTGGTGCCACGCGTCCCTCTGAGATCTGACGGTCCTGAACTCACTCGACGTTGCTATGGGCCCGGGTCTGGGACTCTCTCGGCACCTCGCACATCGGAATATAACGAAGCTACTCTTTGCGCCTTGGAGTCGCGATGGCTCAATTTGGTGCCATGCGTCCCTCTGAGATCTGACGGTCCTTAACTCACCCGATGCTGCTGTGGGCCTGGGTCTGGGACTCTCCCGGCACCTCGCACATTGGAATATAAAGAAGATGCTCTTTGCGCCTTGGAGTCACGATGGGAGAAATGATGAGATGGATTAATTTGCTACCAGGTGTCCCCTTTATCTAGACAGCTGGAAGTGTTTCGTGATGTTGCGGGCCCCAGTTTCAGCGCTTTTGGCGCTGTCAGGGTTCATGGTTTCATGATGTTCAAAGACATAAAACCTTCACCCTTTTCATTCATGACTTCCGAAAAGATGATGTGACCAGATCTCGTGCCACATGCCCTTTGGGATGAACGACTGTCATCCATTCCTGAACATGCTATGGGCTCTATCCATTGCGCTATCCTTGGCGCAGCTTTGCTAATCGCAATTTCCCACCCACCACTGATCTGATTCTTTGGATGCATCCTGAACCTTGAAATCAGAGCGCTCACTCGCTTGACTTGGGCCCAAAATGGATTTCTTCTGTGTGCTGCGCTTGGGCGCTTCCCGGGAAACCCTGCAGATCTGTGTACCTTTGTGCCCCGATACCAAAATTGTTTCTAACACTTATACAATTTCATTCGAATACCATTCAACATCCCTTGCATCTCCTTGCCTGACAAATCCTACAGTCACACAACACCTCCATATGTGAGAAAATTTATCTCATATGGCCCTAACCAGTGCATCATGAACTTCCCTGGGTGATGCAAATATTTACTATCATAGAGGAGAACCAAATCTCCTTCCTTAAAGTTCTCCTTCTTAATATGTTTTTCATGCCAAGCCTTATCTTTTGATTTCTGTATTTATTGATGGAAACCAACTACAATTATGTCTTCTTCTAATTCCATGAGTTGTGCCAATATTTCTTGAGTTGCACCTATTTCTGTCATATTTGTAATTGTTTCAATGCACAGACTATGTATCAAATAATCCAAAGGTACTATTGCTTCCTGTCCATACACTAGTATGAAAGGTGTTTTCCCTGTGAGCTTCTTGCATGTAGTTAAATAGCCCCATAACACTGCTAGTATATTCAAATCCCAGTCATCCCTTTTCAAATTGCTAATATTGGTTAAGGAATTCTCTAATATCTTGTTAAATACTTCTACTGTCCCACTGGCTTGAGAATGTTAAGGAGTGCTCTTCTGATGATGCATCTCAAATTCTCCAGTCATTGCCTGGATAGTACTATTGATAAAATGAGTCCCTTTATCACTCATCAGAACTCTAGGGAATCCAAACCTTGTGACTATTTTCTCAAATAAGATGTACAATGAAGTTTCTACATTGCAATCATTTACTGATGTTGCTTCATCGCATCTAGACAAATATTTTGTCGTTGTAATGATATACCTTGCTCCTGATCTTCTAGCTAGTGGGTTAATTGGTCCTACAAAATCTACTTCCCACTTTTCAAACACTTTCAAAGTTACTTGAGGTCTTAATGGAATATCATCCCTCCTGGATGGCTTTCCAACCCTCTAATAGACATTGCAAATATGACAATACTCCTTTGTATCCTTGTGAACTATTGGCCACCATAGTCTTGCACGCAATATCTTTTGTGCAGTAGACTTCCTTGCATAATGTCCTCCAGCTATTCCTTCATGTGCTTCTGCAAAAATGATAGGAAATTCATGCTCCATAACACATATCCTCAAAATGTTGTTCGCACCAAGTTTGTATAAGTTTCCTGCAATTAGTTGGTAGTTTGCAACTCTCACCACCAAATCCTTCTTCTACATAGTATTAAATTCCTTTGGGGAAAATATTGTACTCAAAAACTCAATGATGTCAACAAAATATTCATCAACAATATGTACTGAAAATAATTGTACATCTAGGAAGTTTTCCTCCAAGTTACTTGGTTCCCCTCCATTCTTTATCCTAGACAAATGATCTGTTCCTTCATTAAATCTTCCAGGCTTCACCACAAATTCAAAATCAAACTACTGAAAGAATAGTATCCATATGCATATTCTTCCCCTCAACACTGGCTTATTGACTAAATATCTAAGAGTACAGTGATATGTAAACATCTTAAAGTGTTAACCTGCAAAATAATGTTTGAAATTTGGTAATGCATACACCATGGCCAATCCTTCTATTTCTGTTGTATTGCAATTCTTTCATGAATATGACAACTTCATGTTCGCAAATGCTATAGGGTGATGTATATCGCCTTCTCTTGGATGTGTTAATAATGCCCCAAGCATTATTACATATGCATCCACATGCACATGAAATTCTTTTGACTAGTCTAGAAACACTAAAATTGTCATTTTCACCATTTTGTCCTTCAAGATATCCAAAATTTGTTGGAACTCATTATTCCACTGATACTTGATATCCTTCTTAAAAAATTTCACCATCGGTGGAGTAATATTTGCATATCCCCTTATAAAATTCATGTAATATCTTGTATGAACAAGTGTACTTTTTAATTGGCGCATTGATTTACGTGGTGGTAAGTTAACTATGACAACAATTTTGGCATGATCAACCAAAAGACCTTATTTACACACTACATTCCTTAACAAAATACCAAAGGTGCGTTGAAAATGTATTTCTTAATATTCAATGAAATATGATAGTGTCTACACATGTCTAACATCATTATTAACACTTCAAAATGATCTCTCAATAAG
>ML800411.1:94111-116306 GCA_009831015.1 Picea engelmannii
GAAACAACATGATGTATACTATCCATTCATGGGTGTTGTATATGCATGTGCATTTTCCTTCATGTCCAAATACCTTTATCAATCTTGCGGTCCAAAACCCATGACCAGGGTTGACATCAATGACAACAATCAATCTTCCAACACTTGAAACAATAGTAGGGGCATTCTTCAACCCAAATGACATCATTATATATTGATATGATCCCCATTTTGTTGAAAATGTAGTCTTATGTCTATCTTATAGTGTAATTATGATCTGGTGATATCCTAAAAACCCATCAATGAAAGAATATACTTCTTGAAGTCCTACATTCTACAAAACTTCATTTGTAAATGGGGTAGGAAAAATATCATGCATGCATGCATCATTCAGTTTCCTCATGTATAAAAAGATCCTTATTCCCCCTTGCTTCTTCTCCTAGACTACCATATGGATAATCCATTCAGATTGTTCCATTGGTTCTATGACACCAGCCTCTAACATATTATCAATTCTTTCCTTCACCTTCTGCTTATACACTAGATTAAAATTGTAAGGTATCTATCTTATTGGTCTAGCATCTGGCTTCAAATATATCTTCATCTCTCCAAGCTCTCATGCAACTCTTTTCATCTCTAAAAATGTCATTGGAAATAGGTCACTATACTCATGCAATAACTTTGTTATTCTTTCTATTGTTTGATTATCCCAATAATCTCCAATAATTGCAATCTTTGGGTTTTCTTCCATTCCAATATTTACCTTCTTTATCTTCAATGGTGCATCATAATATTTGGAATCTAGCTTTGGACCTTCTACTTCTCTTTCTCCTTCAACTTGTGTAATCTTGATGTTGCGCAGGTTTTCTTATGTCAGGTCTTCTTCTTCTGCGACATGATAACAATGTAGCAACTGTATGACTGTATATATCTTCTAGTTCTGATAAGATGTCACAATATACACTTTTGGTTCTTCAAAAATCCTATCTCTTACCAACTTTAGTGTTGTATATATTTATGGATTCCCATGCTCAAATGTAAATGTAATAACAAATTTATGTTGCATTTCCTCCCAATTTATAGTTTCCCTATGTTGTTCCAATTTTGTGTACCAATTCTTTGGGATTCTTCCAATGTGTGAAAAAAGTGATGTGGCCACTCTTCTGGTGGTATTAGTCTCCATTGAGTTATAAATATTTCTACATGTTCTCTGGGTTGTCCCATTCCATCATACTTCTCCACATATATGTTATCCTGCTCTACGTCAAATCTGATGCGCAATAACCTTTTGCATTGATACCAATTTTGAATCTTCTCCTTATGGGCACCCCACCAACGTCCAGGTGGATCTTTCAAAGAAATATCCAAAACTGGTAACATCGAACTTTCAAAAACTTCTAACTCAATATTTGTTAAAAATTCCTCTAAATCATTCTGACCATAAAAAGTGGGTGGTTTCCTTACCTCTGTACCAACCCATCTTAATGTGTGCGTCATCCTTGCACATACTCTGGTGGATAACTCATGCAATCATTGTTTCCAATTCTATAGTCTTGTTTCGGAGTATGAATCACATGAAATAATACTCCTCCAGCTCAACATGCCATCTGTAGTGGGGTTAACATAATCTTCTTCTCAGGCAATATCTCTATACAATTTGTTTATGTCTTATGTAATAAAAATTTATATCGCAGGTTCAACATACCTTCCTTTTTCTAAAGGATCTAATGGAAAAATAAATCTGTATTCTCCTTATTCAAAGATCATATTTCTAGTATTCAGTTTGATAATAGCCTCATTGTCAAAATCCCAATCCAACCCCAACAATGCTAGATATGGTGAAGTGTTATCTACTATTCCAATCAATTCAAAGTCTTCCATTGGGCAGAATCCATCTATATCTACTGGTATTCCCTTGAATATACCAATTGGTACCACTTTGTGTTGATTTTATAACTTCAACTGAATATGTGAAAATCCCAATGGAGGTTCCCCCATAGATTCCCATGTCTTATTAGGAAGAACATTTACTTCAGACCCTAAGTCTAATATGATATCCACCATATTAAAATCTTCAATGTTTTCATTCAACCTAAACTCCCTACTTGTTCTTCTCTTCTTATGAACTTGATTGACTCTCTTGTGTTCTAACTTCATTTCTTCTCCAGAATTGAAATTTTCTAACAGACTCTGTAATACTTGTAAATAGTTTTTATCATTCAACAACTTCACACAAGACCCCAAAAAGTTTCTCAGATTACTTACTTTTTATGATGGTTGATCCCTACTGGTCTGATCAAATAAGTAAGGCATGTCATAAATGGGTACATCATCTCTTGACTTTGTACCTGAAGTAGATTGAATATTTTCCTTCAAAATATCATGTCTAGATTCCTTGAATGTCTCCTTCTCTTTGTGCGCATGAAAATTATGTTTGCATGTTGTATTCTTCCTGACTCACTGGTATTGGTCCTGATCCTTCTTTGCTTCATTTTCTCTTGTCCTGGATCCACCTCTAGTAACTATATTGATCTTCTTCCCATCCTCTTATATGTTTTCCACAACAATCCATTGAACATTATGATTGTTCTGGTTCCTTTTGTCCTGAATCTTTACCAGAAGTGTTGGACAGTATTTTGTCTCATGGTCTGTTGTGTGACAATACATACATGTCGTAGGTGGTTGTGGACAATATATTTCATAGTGTCCATGTTTCTAACAGTTGTGACAAACTACTAGTCCTTTAGCTCCTCCAAATCCTCTTCCTCCACGACCTCCTCCTCTGAATCCTCCTTTTCTACCTTGATTTTCTCTGCATGGTGTATTATATTATGGTGCATGATCGTATTGTGGGTTCATATTACTATACTACGATGGAGTTTCACATTGTTGCATGTTGTTATACTGTGGTGGTGCTCCAAACTATTGTGCGTTATTACACTGTGATTGTGATACAAACTGTTGGACGTTATTATACTATGGTTGTTGCACAGTTTTTCCTGTCATTATTTCATCCTACACCCTATAAGTATCTGATTTCCTCTCCTTCATTATTTCCAAGGTTCTACAATCCTTGTCTTCATGTCCAACTAACTTGCAAAAATTACAAAATGTAGTCTTGGGTACCATTTGATATTTTTGCATCATAGGACAATGATAAGGATCATGTCCATGTGTTCTACATATCTCAAACTATGGTCCTATTATGGGTAAAGGATTCAACATCCATGTCCCCAAGTACTACATAAAGGTTGGGATCTCATTCTTATGATGACCTTTTGTTCTGCAAAATGTGCACCAGACATCTTCCCTCTTTTCCTTTCCCTTATTCTGATTCAAATGGAATGTCAGGTTCTTCATATATTCTCTCATATATTCCACAACTAGATCTGTATGCTTATACTTATTTTCCTCTAATTGCAAGGCTTCTTGCAAGGCCTCAACCTGGGTTTGGAACTTTTGCTTCCTTAATGGATACTTAAATGTGCCAATAAAGATTTAACAAATAAATGTTTATGTTTCATATCTATGATAGGATACTTCAACTTACCTTTTAGTCTCTTGAACTTATTATCAACCTCCCATGTTGACTCACATGGATTCTTTTTTATCTCTATCATCTCATTCATGATTTGGTCCTCTTAACTAGGTCATTGAAATTCATTGATCAACGCCTTCTTCATGTTTGCAACAATTGTAGGTGCTCCTTGTGGACTATTTACTGTGAGGCCCATGTACTCGTATAGTGTGCGGTCTCTAAATGTGATCACCAGTTGCACCACTTTTGTATATTCATATGTAATTTGCTTAGCTACCCAAATATTCTTAGAAATAAATAAGTGTTTCTTTGGGTCCTCTGACCCTTCTCCACGAAACTCTGGTAACCAAATAGTTGGATCTAATTCTTTCATTGTGAAGTTTGTTGTACTACCACCTCTGCATGGTGTAGATACTTGATTTCTACTAGTTGAACTTATACTTTTACTTGAATTTCCACTGGACCCATGTCCTACCAAAATCCTTCTACCACTATTCACTTGTTGTCTGAACGTTTCTTCTTCTTCAGATGTCTTAGTTGCACATGGGATTATGGGTTCCACACTAATTTGGATCTGGAATGGAGAGTCTTCTTCTGCACTAGACCCTTGACCTATAGTTTTCCTATAATATGTTGTCCACAAGATTTCCTCAATCTACCTCATCACACGAAGATCCTTTAACTCTTCCTCATCACTGTCCAAGCCTTCATGCTTGACCACTGCCCTATTTTTACTACTAATCTTATATTGGTAGGTTATTCCGCTACGCGTCACTCCTTCTATGTCTATTATCTCCTTGGTTTTTTCCTCATCCATCATAATGTGATCCATTTATCCCTTGTTTCGGCCTCCATATAGATCCCTCTCCATATCTTAGATCTTACTTAGTGCTTCCCCCAGCTCCCCCATGCACACAAAGTGATTTAGATTTCTGAATCCATTGTCATCACTCCTTTATCATGTAATAATATCTTTATTGACATGTAAAGTGATCGAATGGACCTTCCTCTTGGTCCCTATAGAAAATCCTACTCTGGAGTAGTGTAAGACTTCACAGCATCGACTGCAAACTTAGTAATAAACCCTTCAACAATATTGTCTAACAAGAAATCCACTACACACATTAATTTATTATTGACCCTTTCCAATCACACAATATTCTCAATATTCCATTCTACTGGCCTTATCTGATTAGTTGGATGAGTATCCTTCAACCTCAATATCCACTCCTGTAAAAACTCTAGAAAATAAAATAAATATGCCTCATGAAAATTAGTAAATACATACCTCTGCAGATATTGACACGGTGTATACCTAAATACTCTATTATTGTTTTGCGTAAACTTGATCTTCTTTTTCTCCAACCATATTTCAATCTCTTGTTTTTTTGGATTGCATGTCCTAAACATCCCCTTCTACCACTGCATTCTCTTCATCATATCCCCTCCAATACGATATTATGATTTCCAACCGACAACATAACCATTTTTTGGATGTATGGGATGGCCTGGGTTCTATATTAGTTCTCCAACAAAACCCTAGAAACCATCATCCCTTTTGGAGTCCAGAAGGAAACACTGTGCACAAAGCGCACATGAAGTCTCACCCGAGATGGCTTATGGGTGATTGCATGACCCAGATGTCTGCAATGGTTGAAGGGATGATGCTAATGGGATGTGTTGTTCCTGAGTCTACACTTAAGGCTATAAAGTGTAGAGTCTAAGCATCTAAAAAGAGTTGAGCTCTGAGCTGTCTTTACTGTCTTTGCATGAGGCTATAGTTGATCTCTGAGCTGTCTTTGCCTAGCTTCCAAATATTCTTGAATACTGATATCCCGTTCGATGGTGGACCATGACCGTTCGAGCTCTGTACAGGTGATGGAAGTCTTATGTATGGTATCAAAAAGATTCAAAGTGATGTTGGTTTGACCTGATAGGCCGGTTTCAATGTTGGGTTTCCTTACGATGGGTGCAGTCATGGGGAGAATAGATATTTTAAAAGAGGGTTAATGTTTTAAAATGCTTATTTCAATTTTAGATTATACGAGGAAAATTCAGTGAACAAACGAAGGGTTTAATGAAATCGAAGGTCGTTTTCCGTAACTGAGTTAAAATCTTGAGACCAAGTATGAAAACATAAAGCTGTCAATAATGTGGGGAATCAATTTCACAAGAATCCCACATTGTAGCAGAAGAATAAAGGACATGAATAATTTGATGAAAGCATATAATATAGAAATCCAAGTAATTCATAGGTCTTGTACTTGCTAGTAGCCGATATAGAGGAAAAACTATAAATAACTAGACAACTAGAGACTGATCACCACAGTAGAAGTTATACTAAATTGCAGTTAAAAAATTCATCAAAGACGTATATGTAAAAAATTACATGAAACATGAAATAATAGAGGAAAACACATAACTCAATCTTGATGGAATATGGAGTCTTCAATTCTCTTTATATTAATCCTGGCTCAAAAGAACTTTATCTATTACAATATATCACCAAAAGAAAGCCCTTTTCATCTCTTCCTCGATGCCTATTTAAACAAAAATTATGAACATTTAGAATTTTCATCGTTCTGGAAACTTGTCAGTTACAAATAAATAAAATGGAGTGTTTCATCTCCTTATCTTTGTCTTCCCTCGTAAGGGAAGAGCACCTTCTTTCTTTGCTCTTATGGCTCTAGAAATAGAGCGGGTTGACATCTGTCATTATTTAGCACCAGAAACCTACCCCTTCACCTGCTCGATGCAAATGACACACATTTCCACCAACTGGGCTATTAACCTAGAAGGCTCTATTTGGTTGAATGCCTCAAAGGTGTAACAAATTTTCGCCAATTGCGGCAACCTTTTCCCTACTTGTCAGTCTTCCGCGATGATGGAGCATAATTGTAAACTTGGTTGTACTATCCATTTGTCCACATGGGCCATATCGACTTGGCTTATCTAGGATATCTCCACTTGTTCCTTCTCCATGCTTTCTTTGATGTCCAGCAGATGTTTAGCTATATTTATTTTTCCCAATGTCCCAACACTGCCTTCCTTGTCAATGTCTAACAAACTTTTACTTATCAAGGAGAATGTTTCCTCACAAGAATTCATCACTTCATTAGCTTTCCCCCTGCTTTCTGATATATTCTGCTCCCAGACCTTCAACAAGATATTTCCTCTAGTTTTTTCACAGATGGATAATTTGGAGCTGCTAACCGTCTCTATCTTCGTCGTAGCTATAACAACATCTTGTAAAGAAACCCGTGCTGCCCTGGCTTCTCTTTCTCTCAAAGAAATATTTTCTAACACTTTATCTATCATATGGAAATGGTTTTGAATGGTTCCTACTTTTACAAGCAGGTTTTGTTGAGCCGTTAATACCTTATGTCAAATTTCAACGGCTTGGGATCTGAACATTTTTATGTCTAAAACCTGATTCTCGGCCACATCCAATTTCGATTGTAACTCTATAATTTTTTTCCCTTGCTGGCTTACCTGTGTTTGTCTAATTTGTGTCGACTGGTGCACCTACTCAAGGTCGGATCTAAGCTTCTCGATCTCCTGCAGATCTGTTATTCAAGATTGCTCAAGGATTTTTCTCACCTCGTCCCTGACATTCGCTTCAGCAGTAGCCACTTTAGCTTCTAACTTGTTGATCAAGAGGTTCTTTTGTTTCAACTGGGCCTTCAGAGTTCCAACTGAGTACTGATTTGTTGTAGCATAAGCCCCTAGTGTTCCTTCTATCTTGTCTGTGAATTCTTCCTCTTTCGTAGCCTTTCCATCTGTCATGATTTTAAATTTTTTAGCCATTATTCCCTCCCTTTTATATAATCCTTGTCTCACCACAAATTTCCTTTTTTTATCAAAGAAAAATTCGTTAAGAGGCAGCTCCTCTACGAAAATGGGCATCAGTTCTTCATTGAAGATCCACCCCACATCGAGATCCCCCTTTGTGAACTATAAGGGTGTGATAATGGCAATCAAACTGTCAATTTCCTTGGATGGTTGTTTTGAGGTATCATCTGTGGCTGTCTTGTTTGACATGAGAGGTAATGAGTCTCCCAACCCCTTCAAGGGCATCTCTGCTTGACCTTGGGCCTGCTTACCCAACGTACCCTTTTCAGGGTTTCCTTCTTGTTGGTAGGGGATTTTGGCTCCTCGCTCTAAAGTTCTAGCCTCCCCTATTTTGTCTTGGTTCTTCTCTTTGTTAGGACTCAAGTCCTTTGAACCTTTGACCCCCATCTGTTGTGTGACCAAAAGCTTTGGGGTTTCACCTTGTAAAATCTGAGGGAGACAACTCTGCTGGTGCTCCTAGAATTTAAAGAAATCAGCCTTATCTCCAGGTGGTAGGGATTGAATCCGACTCAGGACTTTTGAGTAGGACCTCGCACCCCGGAATACTTCATCATGAGGGGAATCCTCATGTTCATATCTCTTTAGGCCACAACTCGCCAGGTGATTTCTCACAACCTTACTAGGGTCGTGCTTCTTGAACTCAATATCCACCATCTTCATTTCTTCTAAAACCATAGCCTCGGCTTTGGCATGGCTAAAATCTAACAAGGAATATGTGCCAATATGAATGGGGAAGGGTGAACATACCTTCTTTGATACTCCTTTGAGCTCTTTTCTTATTTCGCCAAGCACAGACTGCTTGGTGATCTCGCGACACAATAGCTTATCTGACAGAAATAGTGGCAGAGCATATGGGGGGACAGACGTGTTGAAAACCCTGATATATGAAAATTATGCCTCTATATACCAATCTTCCATGCTACTTAGGTTGGTCGCGACGCTATCCAAAATCCTAGGTGGCGGCTGGCCAAAGATGTCGACATGCAATGGCACCATTACCCAGTTGAAGATTTCGTAAATGAATTATTTGGCATTATCCTCCCAAAGATTTGAGTGGTAGACATGAATAGGCTTTGTATTAGATGGAGCCCAGCTCCAGTTCATTAATGGGAAGGGTGTCATGAAGCAGATGACATCCATGATGTAAGAAGACATAAAGAACAAAGTCACTTTCGTACTTTCCCTCTGTGCTCGATATGCGGTAATTCGACTGGTCAAACTGTCAAACAAAATCTTGGCCCAGTCTAAGCAGAAGCCCTCAGAAACTGTATGAATGAGAAGTACCAATGGGAGGAAAAAATGGGTAGTGTCCTCCCTCCTATACAACCTGCAGGTCATCATTGCTATGTACTTGAATTGTGGCTCCAAGGAGGAGATTGAATAGATCCAGTTAGTGTCGGCCTTGAATTTCGTGGGGTGTGAGACCCAATATTTGATCAGATCAGAAAAAATTCTTGCATACTACTCACACTCCTTCTTCTTGAAACCTTCTAGAAATTCAACATTATGAGTGAGGTTCAGTGTGGGTGACAATTTATACATTACCCGCAAATGTTTTGGCCTGAAAGTCTGAATCGTTACCTTCTATTCGCTGATAATCGTTCTGGTTGGGATATCCACATGGTTCAACGCCCACCTGATCATATCACAATACAGAAGAAGTTGGGGCCTTGCTTCTATTTTGTGCATCTCTGCTTGAGCGATGATTTTGTATTTGGTTCATAAGTCGTCATTCTCATTGTCACTAGAATCATCTGAACAACTTACATACTCAGATTGTAGAATGTTGTAAACTTACCAGGTCTTGACAACATTAATACTCTGCAACGAGGTATCAGAAACCACGTCTAAACCCTGACTTGAACTCTCGACAGATGCCTTGGACGTTTTTCGTGGAGCCATGATAGAGAAACCTGCAACTGGACCTCCTGTTGAAAATTGAAAAGCACAAACAACGGTTAATCTGGTAAAATGGCTCCACACGCAAATAGAAATGAGAATTGAAATAATGAAGGAATAACTCTCTGTCTTGGTCATTTAAACCCCTGGTGTCCTTGCCAACAGAATAGTCAAATTTCTTAATAGAAATATTTAGAAGTAAAAAATGAGATCCTACTATCTGTCACCTCACTGCAATTCAAATAAATGCCATAAATTCTTGACGAGTCGTAACACAAAAAAATGCAAAAACATTTAAAACTTACTCCGTAGATGGTGTGTGTTAAAGGTTGTTTACTGCATTGATTAATCTAGTTTAGTTCCTTTACTCAAGTGTGCTTTAGTATTTTTTCCCTCTTTTTCGGAGTTCACCGTATTGGAAGATTTCACTCCTAACCTTCGATCCCCCAAAACCCAAAATCACAATGATGCATTTTATTTGATTACTCGTGATCTGACTTAAGCTCTTAATTAACCCACTCTTAATTAATGAATATCACAACTTTGCGACTCAGATCTATGAAGGGACTGCTTTTTGGGAGAGTGATCGCCGAGTCGCGAAATAATGATAGTGCTTAACAAAGTTTTAAAATGATTTACTCCTAACACTAACCTAGGTAAACTTTAAAAATGTTATCGCCACTTCATGTGTCGGGATACTAAGGACAGTGGGTAGTGTCACGAAATAAATGAAATCCTGAAACTAGCTTTTTGGCCTTAAGTATAACATCTCACTTATTTAGAAGAAGGCGACTCCAACAAGATGTTAGGAGTACCTATTTATACTTTAACTTCATCAAATCTACCATATCATCATTCATATCTACCATTCAATTAACCTTTAACATTCATTCTATAGAAAATAACATGACTATTCTAGTGCACGTCATAAATTATCCTTAATATATTCATTCATTTATCCATTCATTCACCATAAAAGACATCACAAAGAAGACATTCCACACATTGACAAAATATTTTACCATGATTCACCCCCCTGGGCTAAGTCCACGAATATTTGTTTTCTTTATTAGTCATCTTCAAGTTCTCACGCTGCGCGCATTACATAATAAGTTTATCAATGGTGAGGTTGACCAGTGTTGCACCAAGATCCACATATTGTAACCTGACCCTCAGATGCAAATCAAAACCAAACTCAACATGAGCTCCACAAATCTTGACCAAAACACTCCAAAAATATTAGCTCAAAACTCAGAAAAGTTCTCAAAGGTTCTTCAAGACTTCTTGCTCCCAAAACATATTCAAGGATGATATCCTCAGATCTTATAATGCCTATTTATACTACCAAAATTTGCATTAAACCCATTACATTGATTACCAAAAACCTCACCCTAGTGTATTAGGTTTTTCCACTTTACAACCTCCTGTGCGTGGTTGGTCTTCAATCCAATCATTTCTTGCTTTGACTCTTCTTTTCCTTGTGCTGATTTTCCTTGATTTTTGGTGCACATTGCTTATTTGGTCCATTTATTAGTTTCTTGACTCGTTTTTTGCGCTCTTCCTTACTCCTCAAACTTTTCTTCCAAAATATCCTGCTCCAATAGTCATCATGGAGCTTAAACCTTTCTCAGTATGCATTTGTTTGTATCCTAGTCTATACTTATCATAGTATGGCCTTTGTATGCTTATGATTTCATCCAATATTTTGGTGTTGTTTCGTTGCATGTCTTTTTTTTTAACTTCCTTTCTTAGTGAGACTATTTATGCTTCCAATCTCTCCTTCATTTTATCATTTTCTTCCAATGGGTCTTTGATTGTTTCTTCAATCCTTATGGCTTCTTCTACTTGGATGTTTAGCTTCATAATCATCAGTTGGACTTCTTTAAAGTTGGGATTTTGAGAAATCTCCTTTATTTTTATCAATTCTTCTTTGAGTGACTTGTTTTTTCTTCCTTTATTGTTTTAGATTGCTTAAAGTGTTGATTAGATCTTCTTCAATATCTACTTCACCTTCTTCTTCATAAAATTATTCATCATTTTCCAGTGCTATAAAGAGTACTCTTTCTGAGTCATTGTCACTATCATCATCCTCATCCGATGAGGAACTATCTTCTTTTCAGTAGAGGATTTTCTTAAAGAATTTATTTTTGTTTCTTTTCTTTACTCCTTTTTGACATTTCTTTTCTTTATTAGGAGCTTCTTCTTCATCACTATTTATGTTCTTATCATAAGGAAATTTAACAAAAAAAAACCAATTTTACCACAATTAAAGCATATTAAAGGAGTCTTACCTTTGTACTTTACAGTTCCTCTCTTCAACTTCCTTACAAAGTTGGCCATTTCTTCATCTTCACTAAATCGTCGTTACAACTGTTGTTTGACTTTGACTTCTGCTTATTCTTTCTTGGCTTCTTGAATGCTTTGAAATATTCTTCCTTCTTGGATGGATTATCTTGTTCTATCCTCATTTCATAGGTTGTAAGTATTCCATGTAGCTCATCCATTCTCAACATAGTAATATTTTCTCATTCTTCTAGGGTTTAAATCTTAGTATAAAATATCATTGGAAGAGACCTTAGTACCTTTTGAACAATTAACAGTTCTTTAAATTCTTCTCCTAATCCTTTAATGGCGTTCACTATTTCATAAACTTGTAGAAAATAAGATGCAATATCTTCATCTTCCTTCATTTTTAGTTGTTCATATTGACCTCTATAAGTTTGAAGCTTGGCCCTTTTTACTTTGGCATCTCCTTCATAAACATTTTAAAGTGTGTCCCAAACATCCTTTAAAGAATCACCATGCATAACCTTGACATATAATGAATCATCCAAGCCATTCAGAATATAATTTTTATCCTTAGATTTTTTTTATTAAGTCTCTTTCCATCTTTATCTTTTGGGGGAGTGGCATGTGCCTTGTCTCCATCTACTACTTCTTGCTAGACATCAAATCCATGTGCTTACACAATTTTTTTCATTATTTTCCTTCAGAAGGCTTAATTTTGACCATCAAATTGTGGCCTTACATTCTTACTGCAGTCCATGATCTACCTTCCAGTGGTTAGACTGTTTCTGAAGTACCTGTTATGATACCAATTGTTGGAATATTCACCAATACTGAGAGGGGGTTGAATCAATATTGAACACATTTTACCATTTTTAATCATAGCATGTGAACACTAACTTATCAACAATTCCATTCACTTATGGTTGCATTTATCATATCATGAATATATGGTAGTAAATAGTACTAATAAAAAATGCATCACATCATACATAATGCACAATATATTTTTCCATGGAAACCCAAATGGGAGAAAATCGCATAATGATTTCTTATATATCAGAATATTACATTCATAGTAAGCACCAACTTCCAAAACCAACTAGAAGGAGGCACCAACCCCCTATTTACAAGATCCAACCTAAAGGAAGCTACAACTCCCTAAATTCTCTAGCTTCGACTAGAAGGAGGCTCCAAACCCCCTAGTTTATAAGCTCCATCTTGAAGAAAGAAATGACTCCCTACATTGTCCAACACCAACTACGAGGCTCCAACCCCCTTTCCTTTCCCCTTCCTTCCTCCCTGAAATATAAATGGAGACTCAACTTGTCATTGCCATTTTCACTGTCATTGATACTAATACATCATCATCAACCTATCATTATTACTGTCATTGATATTGATACAACATCATAAAAAAAACAAATTCATTCACATAAATCATATGCCAATATCACCAAGAACATATCTCAAAAAGTATTCTCAACATCACCAATATATGCCTCAAACTATGTGCCAAATATATGCCTCAAGCAAGTGTCATAAAATCCATGATAAAACATAAACCATGAACCAAATATATACCTCAAATCACATGCCCAAAATCACCAACATATGTCTCTAGCCATGTGCCAAAGACTCTCCAAGATATGCCTCAATCATATACCATAACATCAAGATATAACTATCAAGAACAAATATAAATACATACCTTTAATCATGTAATAACCTGGTGCATAAGATGATAGACCAACAAACCTTCCTCAACTTATACATCAAGAAGATAACTTCATCAACCTTTCCTTCAGCCTCATTGAACAAAAACTGGGAAACTAGTAGTTCCCCATTGGATGAGTGATGTGAAAACCGTAGGGGCCTTGTTAGACACCTTATATCTGAACCATGAGGGCCTACTCAATTAGGGTTTTCATATAACCCTTCTCCCTTTTCCATATATGATATGTTTCTCCTTCACATTCCTTCGCTTCCTTAGGTTCACTACCTCAAACTCACTAAGACATCATATACTTTCTTGATTTCTTGATCATTATGAGAGGCTCTTTGATATGTATTTATACCATTCCAAGTAACTCCTTTACTTGAATTGAGCCGACTTGTAACTTCTTATTTTCAGCAATTTTTCTTCTTTAATTAATTTTGGGGCCGACTTGTAACGCCTTGTTGCAACCGTTTGGGGGATTCTTGAAGATACTTCGGGGATTCATATTTAAGTGGTTATAACTTCTCATCGTGAGGAACCATGTGGTGTACCACCTACCATTCAAAATGACATCATGAGGACTATCCATCTATAAGGGTTTTGCATGAAGTTATGATGCCCTTCATACTCATTTTCTCAACTCAACTTCAGGCTTCATGACTACACTTTCAGGGCTTCCTAACCATATTCTAAGAGTTTATTGTAGACTTATTAATAGCATATTCCCATCAGGGCCATGCTTAAATCTACTCCATAAGGTGACCACTTTAGAGACTTCTTCAAATACACGCATTACTTCTAGTTGACATGAATGACAACCGATTTTCCAACATCTCGAATGTGATTGGAAATGTGAGTGGATTTATTTTGTTTAAAATTAGCCAAAAGTTCTATGTCAGTGTCATAATTTATAGGGAGTTGGAAATAATTGAGAAATACCATGGCCAAATCACCAAATGTTCCCAACTTTGAGCCCTCCAGCTCTATATACCATTTAGTAATGCCCCCAGTACAAGTGTGTTGGAATATTCGTAACCAAATGGAGTCATCATTCAATGAATTAGAAGAGAACCACAAATGAAACATCATTACATGATATCTAGTGTATTCACCAACGTTACCTTCAAATATTTGTACATCAAAAGGAAATTTGGTAGGGGCTGGAGGCCATCTAGGATTATAATGAATCAGATCGTTCATTAACTTTGACAAATATGGAAAATGAAGAGTTGCCAGAAAGGGCAGTTGATCTGGATTTAATGAGTAGAACGAAATGAATATAGATTATTAAAATATGCTTAACAAAGAATAACAAAGATACAGTAAAACGGGTTTTATATTCAATAAGGAAATAAGCTGAAACTGTAAAATGCAGTGGAAAACAAGCTTGATGGAATGGCGGCGACTTATCTTTGAGAAGAGATGTGAAGGTTGCTCTCATTCGTAGAATATGATTACAATGAGGCTCTGAAATCCTTTTTAAAATAAAAAGGAATGTCAAAAACCCTACATCCAAAAACCTAATCCTAGGATGTGAAGCGCCAAAAGTCATGTGGGCCCCATTTGGGTAAGTTAGTACAACTTTCTGAGGTCGTAACTTTTGCATACGATCTTCGTTTTAGGTGCATGATAGCTCGTTGGAAAGGTATATCCAAGGGATAGGAATGTACGATTATGGAGAGCCCTAAAAAAAATTTTGAGGGCCTTATAAAGTCCCCACAAGATAGGGACCCGAAAACTAGGAAAACAAAACTGTCAAAAGGAACCAGTTGGAATAGGTGGGATGCCACCGACATCCATGTGGATCAATATCCTAGGATACAAAATCAAGGAAGAAACCATAGGATTAAAGAATTTTATTTGATTGAGAACTTGAAAATATGACACTAGATTGAAAGTTGGACTAGGTTGCTAGGAAGAGCTCGCAAAATGACCAAGTTTTTGATAAAAACTAGGATTTTCAGAACCAACAAAATGAAAACCTTGACTCGTCTGCCCTCCAAAAGTCTAAAAGGAATTATATATTGATGACATCCCTTGTGAGGGAAAAAACCTCAGCATGGTATTCCATAAAGGCTAGAAAGGGTTCCCCCTGTTGACATAGTGGATGGGGAGAAAAGCACATTCCCAAAAGAACCATAGAGAGAGAATGGCATGGAACCAACTAGAACGTTGGATGAAAATCCCTCACTCCCACTACCATAAGTACTAGGCCCTGTTGTCAGCCTACATGACTGGAAGAAACCTTCTCCAAGTGAATGATTCATTGTGTAGATGTGTCCCCTAGCATAAGGGAAATATTTCTAATGAGCTATCAAAGTCCCTGTAAAAAGGAAAAGCTTGCAAAGGAGATAAAAAAATCCCTACTCATGAGATAAAACCTTGAAAAAATGGTTGGGATGGGATTGGAATAGAAATTATTCCCATCGATGACATCCCAAACAAAATGGTGTTAGTTGTAGGCAACATAGGAGGAGTACCATCCATGATAGAAGTGTGTCTGCCTGACAATGAAATC
This sequence comes from Picea engelmannii, assembly GCA_009831015.1. Classification (NCBI taxonomy): domain Eukaryota; kingdom Viridiplantae; phylum Streptophyta; class Pinopsida; order Pinales; family Pinaceae; genus Picea; species Picea engelmannii. The sequence goes on from ML800411.1 coordinate 109,904, forward strand.
GAACCAATAATCAAAGGAGATGGTGTTGTTTGAATGACACTCGTCATATGGGTTGAGGGAAAAGGACGTGTTGTACCCCCTCCTCCTACCCTAGAAATATGAGTATGTGGACTCCAAACCTCAATAAATTTATTATTATCTCCCATTGTACGTCATTGGATCCAAAAACCTTAAGTGTTTGCAACCTCAAAATTTTCTACTTGCATGAGAAATGGATCGTTAGGTCAAGTTAGCAGAGGATTCTAAGGTTTGATGAAGCCTTTAGCTTCGATATTGGAAATTAACATTTTTTTTGGTGTAGAAGTGATATATTCTAAAGGCTCTCGATCAAGAGAAACTTCTCTAGAATCAATAGACTCAAAAGCACTGGCCTGGTCCAACCTTCTCCTCCACGGTGGTGGCGACGTCTCCACCCTTTCTCGCGAATGACCTTGAATCCTTAGAGAATGACTAAGTGATTCATCTTCCACTTTGAATCAACGATCCAAGGTAGGTCTCAATAGGCTCACTAAAGGCCAAACTAAAAACATAGAGCACCCAACTAAAATCCTTAAAGAGAGATAGAAACCAAGAAGACTACCCTTTTGAATGCTTTCAACCCCAGGGAGATGAGGCCTGGTCATCCAAATAATTCACAAAGGGAAACAACTAGCTAGTATAAATAGTTACGTTGACCTCCAACTGATAACCCTTCTTGGCTCAAGTGCCAAGGCTTCATGATGACACACCCCAGGGGTACTAACATTGTGATGTAGAGTTTGTCTTAGGTACAATGATACACCCCTCACAACCACCTTGTGTGTCAACCTAATTATACCCCACTAAAGTCACCAACTCATAGTCATCCTTTGGGGGGTAAATTCGTTAGTCGAGATGGAGTGTATGGGTAGGATAACTAAGTCAAAAGATGTTCTAGAGGACTTTCTACAAAATGGCTAGTGTCACTTCAGAAAATCTCAAACTAGGATGAAAATTATAGAGGATTGTCAACAAGAGGGACAGTGCCACTTCAGAAAATCTCAAACTAAGCACAAATATTCCATAGGACTGATGTTGAGAGGGCCAGTATCACTTTAGGAAAAATCCAAACTGAGTTCAAAATTTGCATAGGAATGATTCCATATGAGTAAGTATCACTTCAGGAAAACTTCAACCAAGTTCCAAATTTGCATAGGATTGACACCAGATGAGTCAATGTCACTTTAGGAAATAACCCCAAAAATATTCTCAATCTGCTACACTTGGTCGAGTTTTGGAGGGTTTATCTCCTCTACTCTTCCTTGCACAACCTCATGTTTATTTTATGTGTGAGTGGAGGTTCTCGACACTGTCTATACCAAAATTGTATTTTCACTCTTTATCATAGACTCATATTTTTATTTTCATGGCCTTGGAGAGTTATCTCTCCAACCTAATCCAAGGACCTAGCCTAAACTAGTTAGTGGGCCCTAAAAAGAAAAAGTATAATGATTTTTAGATTAAGCATTAATTTTAGTTGGATTTTTTACTTAGGGGAAAAAGAATGAAACTCATAGTGTTTATATGATTCAATAAGAAAAATCTTTAAGAAAATTGTTCTTAAAAAACAAACTTGTCCTTCAAATGAAAAGGTTCAATACACTTTTTTTTTTATGAAATTTTCAAAATGGAAATGATATATATATTTTTGTATGCAAGATCAAAGATTAGTTTGAAATGCAATCCTAAAATGCTCTTCTCTTTTTAATTCCAATGCAAACTACAATGTCACTCTAGGCTAAATACAAAACAAAGTATAAATGAACTTTATAAACAAGATTATTTTATTTTTGTAGAAGGCTAGTCAAAACCAAAAAAAACTACTTTTTCAAAACAAGAAAAAATCCATAACATTCCTAAGTGCTAGAAAATGAGTTATTTTCTTGAAAGGAAAGGGAAAACGAGAAGAAACAACCAATAATGAAGGTATTTTTGTCTTTTTTGTTACTAAAAGGAATTAAAAATGCAACTGCCATGCAATTTTGTATTTTATTTTATGAACAAAGGAAAGAAGGTAGAGAGAAAGAAAGAATATATCCTAGGGTCACTAGAACACAACAAAGAACTGGAAGTAAAACACATCCACAGAAAGACTAAACTTTTAACCCACCTAAAAATATTATACACAAAAATATTGATCAATCAAAGAGCAAGAAACTTTTAATCAAAATTTTAAGTTTACATATGCTTGATATGAATTTCAAAGACAAAAACAACAAGAGAAGGTTCATGCAAGGTTGAACACCCAACCTAGAAGTTCCTAGACACTAGAAAATGTCCAAAAGAATAATTTTCAAAAGGTGTATGAAACTATGTACTCAAAAAATCACATATGTACACAACTTTTACTAAATAAAAATGTGTATGTACATGGTCTATACACAACAAAAACGCATACAACTAAGCAAAAACACACAAAAAAAGATAAATTTTCAAAAATCTAGGAGGTTTCCATAGACTGAAAAATACTTCTGAGGTAGTAAATGCTTGATAACAAGTTAAGAAAATAGGAAAAAAAAAAACCATAAGATCCCTTAAACTGACCCAAGCTAAGATAAAAGATCCCCAGTGGAGTCACCAATTCATTTATTGAAATCTAAGTCCTATGGCTTTGGCTCACAAGACACAATATAACAGTACCCTAAAAGACTTCTCTTGGACTCTAATTAGACACTTAATTAAAAGTAACTACTTGAAATAACTAAATTTTGGAATATAGGAAAGAGAACATACCTGGAACCCAACATTTGAATTCTATCTCGCTCGAGATATTCCACTCCATAACTCGTTCAAAACAATCTTCTGAAAATCCTGTAAACAAAGAAGCATGCAACTATAAATAGGTAGTTATTTTTTAACTAACTAGATACAATCAATTCAATTTCTATGTTAGATTCCAAACAAAATACAAATAAACTCATTACAATCATGAATTAATAAAGAGAAATGGACAATAATGATAGTTTTTTTATTAATAACATCAAAGAAGTTGGTTACAACATGTAACCATTGTGACATAATCCTAGAACTAGGCTCCAAGTTCCTCCACCCAAGGATTGAAATGACAAGCACTACCTCTAGATCTTTGTGTTCCAACAAGTCCAAGGAAGCAATGGTTTTCTTCCTAACCAAATAAGGGGAAACAAAAATCCCGAAAACAAGGGTTTTTAGTGGGGAAATACTATCTCAGAATAAAAGGGAAACAAGGTCTTGCAACGCTGTAAGGAAAATGCCACCATAAGGCTGCATCTCTTTGATATGTTTTTCCTCCATCCAAAGGATCTCTTTTATACTCCCTTTTTACAATTGCGGTAGTTATTAAACGAGATATAGGAGGTTGGGAACCTATGGAACCCATCAACTCTACTTGAAATGTTGGTATTTATTATTTTTTTGATCCAATTAAATTTGTACACAAGTTGCTAACTAGAAATTCACTTATGCACACTAATTTCTTTAAGGAGAGTTACACACATCTAGAAAAATGGTTTTTTTCAAGATATTTTTAGGGAGGAAAAGGGGTATTTCTCTCTTGCAGGCAAGGAAAGGGATGTAATTGAGGCCAATGAGTTGTCATGATCATATGTGGTGTCAAATGATGCTATAACACACGTATAAACTTAAAATCCTTGAATGAGGATTAAAGTTTGAAAAGAGAGGTTGATTTATGTTAGATTAATCCCAAGATCCAAACATAATGGAAATATAGCTTTCCATGGTTGTCTATAGTTTTGAGATTTTTCACACATAGAACTTTGTGAACCTACAATAAACATAACTAAGGAGGTTTCTATGGAGACACAACTATATTAATTTTGAGTTCTTATAGCTAAGAAAAAACCTAGGTACAATAAAGAGATAAATACATAATCATCAAATTTTGTCTGAAAAGAGTATTGAAGTTGCATAACGAAAGAGTGAACTATCTTTGTGAGAATATCCCTCTCTATTTTCATATAGTCTACATGATTTCCTGTAATAATTTTATCTTTTATCATGACTTTCTGGCATAAATTACATGCTTCCCAAGTTCCCATTACACCATTTTCAATAACACTATATTCTAATAAATTTATGATAAACCAAAATGAATGCATTGACTACACTACCACTAACATACGCCGATTTCATTTCATTTATAGAATGTTAAAAAAAACATTCAAAATCATAAATTCATGTTGATTTCATTTCATTTATAGAATGTTACACTAGACAACTATTGTGATCCCCACCTCTAGATTTTTCATGGTCCTGGGTCATTATTTACATCCATTGAAGGAAGGATGATAAACACTATCAGAAATCATGAAGGAATCGAAAAACCATGTCCTATATATTTTAATAGGGTTTTTATGAAGCCTGGAATTCCAATAACAACAACAAGGCCAGGAAGAATAATACTTACATTTGGTCTTCTAGGTAATCCTATCCACTACTTATTTTGTTTCTACCTTATGGTTATTCCCCTGATCCAATGCTTTGTTGGTTGGAGAGATCCTATCCTTTTCATAGTATAAGCTCATGTTTCATAACCAAAAACATTAGACCCTTTAAGACCTAACTATCATTGTGCTATAATTTGTATGGAAAAATACAATGGATGTGGTTACCTAAGCTTTGTTTTTATAAGCACATGACACCAAACAACAATATCCTTGGAGCATGTTTTAACTAGCCAAGGTGCAAGTGCCAAGTATGAAAATATATTCAACAATTCTCAAGAAGAACATATTGTTACAAGTGTAAAGATATAAATCATGACTGTGATTGATATTGTAGCCTCTAATTATGGGCCTAAATGAAATGGTCCAAGGGAAATTTATGTGATAAATTCACTGTCATAAAATTTAGGTGGTGAAAGGGTGGTTGCAACTGAAGTTGTTCATGATATTGATCCACTAGGTGCTTTTCTCTATCTACTAGGATCATCTCTTGTTGATTATATCCATCTCTAGGTTATAAATATAGCTTTTTGTGTCTTTTGGTCCAAATATATCCCCATTACCTCATACATGCTTGTATTATTTAGGGTGCTCAGATTCTAGTAGAAAAAGTGAATATCTTTAGAAATTAACTTCCTCAATGTTGTAACATTTACCACACATCTACAAAATTTTAGCAGCCACAATTCATTTTATTATATCTATCAAATGCTACTTCTATAACAAAGCTCATTTTGTGAAATGTTGACTTACCTCACTCCACCCGCCCAGGCATATACCCATTTAGAGACATCCTACACTTGATATGATTAGTTATTATAATCTCAGAGTACCATCCTTCGCTTGGGATACCTAGGTCTCAAACCTGCTTAACAATTGATTAGTCAAGGGGTGTGCATCTAGAAACTTCTGTAAAGTTAATCAAGTAGATGATGGTAAAATAAATAAATAAATAAGCAATTTTTTACTAAGTTTACTCTTTGTATAAGGTCTAAGGCACAAATGTTTTCCTCCTCTAAGTATAGAAATAGATCTCTAGAAGACCTTCATTTAAGGCATAAGACCCTTCTCCCCCTCAAACCATGTTTAGGCCTTAAATACCATTTCTAGTGTACAAACCCTACTCATGGATCATGTATCACACTTAGACACTAAATAAAACTAGTCATGGCCCCAAGAAAAATTCATGGTGTGGGAATGATATATATTATCATATAGTGCATGTGTTGTGGTTTAATCATGGCATCAATATCCCTTTAGCGGGGAAGAGATATTGTACAAGGGTTTCTTGTGGTTGTTTGTTAATGCACTCAACACTATATCCATAGAATATTTGTGGTTAGGAGGTATTTTTCATGGTCATTGTTCTCCTATTATGAACTTAGATAGGTCTATAGACACATTTATGGTACACAACTAACCTAGTTATGGCACCCATAGTAATATTGGAGGTGATTGTTAACCAAGAGAGGTCAAATGTGGAGGTTCAAGGACTTGTCCATGGTGCTTGAGATTGAGAAGGAAGTTTTAGAGATAGAGGATTTTTTTACCTCTCTTTCCTATCAGGGGTGATTTTAAGAACCCCCCCTCAATTTATATATATAATAAATGGGTGAATCCCCATGATACATAGGAAAAAATGAAATATATTGTATCAATTATCGAATATGTATATATAATTTTTTGGTGAATCTTTTAGTCAATTATATAATCTTGTAAAATCTTGGCAAATCTTTCACTGAATTATAAAATCTTGTAAAATCTTGGCGAATTTTTCACTGAATTATAAAACCTTGTAAAGTCTCGGATTTTTTTTTTGATAAAGTATAAAACCCATATATAATAATAGGGAAATGTGTTCATTAAACTATAATATACTCATTTTACATATTTGGAAAAATAAACATATTTTGTCCATCCTTTAGACAATGTTTCAAGCATCA
>ML800411.1:161494-209455 GCA_009831015.1 Picea engelmannii
GCCCTAACCTCATCATCAAAGTCCACTTTTACAGAACTTAGTTGATTAGTAACCGTATTAAATTCATTTAAATGATCTGCAACAGACCCACCTTCTGACATCTTCATATTAAATAATCGCTTCATTAGAAATACCTTATTCGATGCCGAGGGTTTTTCATACAATTTGGCCAACGCATGCATCAAACCCTTCATTGTCTTTTCTTTCGAGATATTGAAAGCCACCGACGCTACCAGGCTCAGTCGTATCGTTCCTAGAGCCTTTCTGTCAAGAATCTCCCATTCTTCGTCCTTCATGGCCGCCGACTTCTTTTCTACTCAACTCAATGGTAGGAATAGATCCTTCTGATATAAATAGTCTTCCATCTGCATATTCCATAACTGGTAGTTGTGGCCATTAAATTTCTCGACCCTAAACTTTCCATCTTCCAACATTGCTCCCACTCGAACCAGGAACCCTCTTTTCTTGCGAGTTACCTTACACTCTGATACCAGTTGTTAGAAAAACAGGACCGCGGAGCAATAAAATAAAACAAATGAAGAAACAAAAACACAGAAGACACACAATACAAGAGAGACACAGATTTACGTGGTTCACCCAGTGTGGTCTACGTCCACCAGAGAAATTGCCAGGTCCTTCCTTTATTATTATCCAGCAAATGAAGGGATGAAACCTACAACAAAACCCGTTGTAACTTCCTCTTCTTTCTCTCACAGTCTGCTCTCTCAGAATACAATATTCCCCCCTCATACATAGCCGCAATACATTTCCCTCATAAAAGAGGGTTGCCTTCTAGGGAAAAACACCCTAACATAATCTCTACCGTTAGATCTGTGACCTTATAATGAACGGTCCAGATTTACAATGAAATTACAATATAATTTTATAAGGCAGTTTTTGCTTCGGGGGCTTCGCCCCCGAACCCCCATTGGGGGACGCTGCCCCCAAACCCCCGCTGGGGGCCCACTTGCCCCCAGACCCCCCAGTCGAGGGGATGGACCCCGCAGAAGGGGTACCCCCCCCTCTGCACTCCCCCACGTGGAAGAGTGTACATACTTCTGGGGTGTAAATACTTCATGGGGTATAGACACGGTTGAAAACAAGGACCTATGAATCAGGAAGATAATCAGGCTCCACAACCAACACTGGTGGGGGTTTCCACCATCCTACCTTTGAGCCACCACCAGACCAGTGTTCACAAATCTTTTTCGAAGGTGCAGAAAAAGGAAACAAAATGGATATTGACACTGGACCAGTTCAATCGAAAAAACAATGTCCTTGGGAACCTAGGAAATGCATACCTTAGGCACCACTAGCACCAAAATATGTGATCACTAGACCCCGAATCAAAGAAAAAAAATAATACATGAGGGACTAGGTGTTGGTGGGAAAATTCCTAGGTCTATGGCCCTCTAAATGTGAGCTCATCAAATGGATACACCATTGGTGGAAACCTAAAGGACACTATGACCTACAACTAGGCTCCAAGGGATTATTTTCCATCATATTCCACAACCTATAATATCGAAACCACATATTTAACAGGGGACCTTATTTCTTCAACTCAATCGACCTCTTCCTGTGCTTCTAGACGGAGAAGTTTATCCCGGAAAAAGAATACTTTGCACACACCCTGATATGGATTCGTCTATACTCCCAATCACATGAGTTCTAGCCAGAAGAGATCCTGGTAGGCATAGGAAACACCATCAAGGTCTAAGTCAAATCCTCATAGGTGACTAGGCAGAGAAAGTATACTTCTTATGCTCGAATATGTGTCTATCTCAACATATCAAAGCCCCTCGCAGGTTCCATATCCCTAGAATATAATGATGAGGATCACTCTCAAACTATTGATTATGAGTACATACCATTTCTATGTAGAAAATTCCACGAGCATGGGCATTTTTTCAAAGAATGTCCTCTGAACATTGTCGAGAGCAAGGAAGACAATCCTGAAGAAATTAAATCAAGGGATTGTTTCACCCATGTAGCGGGAAGGCGGTGCCAAACAACTAGGAAAACAGTGCAAACTTCCAACAAGGAACCCCCTTCCAAAAATCCTTCAACATCCTTCAACAACTTCTAGAAGACATGGGCAAGCCGCAACTACCTCCTCAAGGAACTTCAACCCACAACAATGAAAAATACAATCCTTCAAACACCCCTGTCTTGGAGCAGATCCCCTCCTCCTCCTCTTCCCATGCCAAAGTTGGAGAAGCATCTGATCCCAAAGAAGGAGATATTGAAATGGACCTATAGGAACAATATCTAGCAGGAGTAGACCTCGAACACTTAGAAAAAGACTATCACAAGCAGGAACTATACACCATCCCTTCAGATCAACTTCACAAGGTTCATAAGGTATTCCTCAACTACTGATCTCATTCGACATCCAGATCCAACACTCTCTTGGGCATCCACCGTATCCAACAGAGAGAACAACACAAGCCTCAAAAGGATGAGAAGAAAAGAGGAAGAAAATCCACCCAGAAACTCATATAGGAAATCAGTCACTTCATGGTAAACTCAGGTCAGATACATCTCATATCTTATAGATTTCCCCCTCTCACCTCTCCATCCTCATCATGAATCTCATCCCTTGGAATATACATGGTCTCAATGGTCATAGTAAGCAAAGGCTTCTATCAGATCGTATCATAGAAAAACAACCTGATATTATTTTACTTCAAGAAACAAAATGTGTTGGGGAAGAAATGAATCAAATCCTCTCTAGATGCTAGAAACAAGGAAAAATGATGACCATCGATTCCAAAGGCATGGATGGTGGCTTGGCCTTCCTCTGGAACACCAAAATGGTGTTGTTGAAGAATTTCTTCACTACCAGATGGACAATCTCAGTGGGATACCGACTCATTGGCTCCAATAAGCTAGGCTTCCCTACAAATGTTTATGGCCCAGCCACTCTGGGGGACAAGCTCAACTTCATTAAAAATATTGATCGGTTGGATAACCTTACCATTGATCGTAGTTGGATACAGGGGGGGGGACTTCAACATGGTCTAACATAGCACCCCTACCTCAGTAGGCTCTGTGTGACCTCTTGGTCTAAGGATCGTTCTTAATCTCCCATTTGAGTCAAAATGACTCTTTGATTCCCAACTGAAATCTTCACACTTATAAACATAGGTCATTATAGAGTTACACTTGTGATAACAAGCACAAGGTGCAAACCTCAACTCTATGTGACCAACCGATATGACCACGACCTTCACTCGAAAAGGTATTTTGGGTTTCGTGAATTCATGATTCCTTTTGTGAGTCCCCATGACTCCTTCAATCCTTGAAACCCCAAAATGGGATAATGGGTCCTCAACTCCTCCCTTATGCCTCAACCATATGACCTTAGTCACATCCTTGAGTCCACCTCAGAACGCGTCAGAATTTCGTGACTCGGGAGTTCACGATGCAACCTCCTCTCCTTCTCCTGAAGTCAGAACTCATGATTTCTTTGTTGCAGATCGATGGTCCAGATCCTTCTACGATATGATGGCCTAGATCTTGTCATGATTTTGTGAATCGGGATTTCATGGCTCTTGACTTCTCGTCACAAATTTCTCCACACTCACAAATCCTGAAATTCTGAAATTCGAAGTACTAGATCAATGACTCTCATCGGTCCAGATATAATGGTGACTATTCCTTTTGAGCTTGTGAGTGTTGAAATACACTCAATATTAAATCCTCCACCGATCCACTGCATCCAATGATCCATGGCAAATCGATGGTTCTCCCTCTGAGAATTTTGATCATCCGTTGAGGTCCTTAGCAACTCTTGGCCAAACAACTTGGTGTATTTCCTCCTGAACTGGGTTTTCTGTGAAGCCTTTGTGAGCCTCGTCCTTCCTTTGAAATCCACAAAGTATATATCCCTCCTGATCTTATACTTCTCTTCAAAATCAATATTTCTAAGGGATTCCCACACACACTTCTTGCAGTTTCTCGATAATCTTTGATTATCTGAACTTCTCAATTCTTTGCACTCCTTGCGACAGTAACTCTTCAACCACTCACTGGGTTGGAAAAGTATAAGACTTCAATCGGACTGTGCACTCCTTGCATGACTCTGTGCTATACTCTCACTTTTGCTGGTATAAGAACAACGATATCTCTCTTGATCTATTCTGAGATAAAACTTAGAACTTGTCAACGCACTCCTTGCATACCTTCACTACACTCCTTGCAAGAATTCTCAGGACGAGAAACAATTGAAACTCATACTCTTCTTCTCACAGACTCCATACATTCAACATGAAATCATACATACAGACACATCATTGAAATAAATGCATAATAGAGCATATAAGCAAACTGTAAACATACCATTCAATAGATGTAAACAAAATTCATAAACACCATGAATTTGGATCAAAGATTTCTTATATTAATCCAAGTGCATTTTTACACGAGTTCAATAGAAACCACTATCTGCTTATACAATCTTCTACAACCTATATTCTTCTTTGTTTTCCTATTCTCTTTCTCTTCAACTCTTACAATTGCAGTGAGAATAATTTTACCATACAATACATTTGAGGGAGATTTCTAGAGCTTTCCCTCCTATAGCTCTAACTATCTAATCAAATTAAAATATCTACAACTACTTTACATTGATTACATTAATTTCCTCCAATCAACAAATGAGAGAAACCGCTCATGATCTATGTTACAATATCCAAACCATAAAAGAAAAAATATCTTCCCAAATATTACATTAATGTTTTATCTTTTCAAATTCAAAACGTTCTCAAAATGTGTGTTGGTGCATTTCCAATTGTCCCCCGCTTTTGCACTTGCTTTGTTGGCTTGCTTACGATGCTCCTACATCATACTCCCCTGGCTGAAAAAATTCATGGAATCTTGTTCATGATCTCTTGCACCGTCTGTCCATGTTCCTAGATATTTCTTTCACTTTTCCAACTGGCATACTCAATCGGGTGTCCTTTCCACTTTGTCAGATATTCAAAATATGTATTTCTACAGGTCTTCTTGCTAACTATCTGATCAATGATCTTTTCCATCTACATAGTTTCAGCTACAGGCATCTATTTGACCCACTAAACTTCCTTTTGAATATCTTCCCCATCTGCTTTATCTTCTCTATATGGATACAGATATGCTATGTTGAATATGGGTGACATTCCCACACCATCTGGCAATTCTATATCATAATCATTTGCCTCAAATTTCCTCAAAATATTACACAGCCCTATCTTTTCCATCTTCATCTTATTATATGTTCCCCTTGGGAACCTTTCTTTTCTTAGATGCACTAAAACTAAATCTCCCACTTCAAATTGAAGATCTCTTCTATGTTGATCTTCTCTGTGCTTATATTCCTGGTTGGAATTCTACAATCGCTCTTTAATCTTACTGTGGATCTCTTGCATCTCTTCTGCAAAATCTTCCTCTCCAGCACTTCTGAACTCACTCTGCTCTAATTTCCTCAACTCAAATACTTTTCTTCGATACATTCCATATATTATCTGGAATGGGCTCTATCTTGTGCTCTTGTTTGGTGAATCTTTATATGCAAATTCCTCTTGTGGAAGAATCTAATCCCACTGAATATGATGTTAAGCTACTAAACTCCTCAAGAAATCTCCCAAACTTCGATTTGTTACCTCAGTTTGTCCATCTGTATGAGGGTGATATGCTGAGCTAAAAGGTAATTCTGTCCCTATCTTCTTCCATAGTGTCCTTCAGAAATGACCAACAAATTTGGTATCTCTGTCTGAAATAATACTCTTGGGTAAACCATGAAGTCAAACAAATTCTTTGAAAAATAGATTTGCAATGTGAGTTGCATCACTGGTTTTTTGACATGGAATGAGATGTGCCATTTTGGAAAATTTGTTGACTACCACGAATATGGAATCAAAACTTTTCTATGTCCTCGGCAGTCCTAACACAAAATCCATGTTTACCGCATCCCACGACCTCTCTGGTACTGGAAATGGTTGATACAATCTTGTATTATGTCTTTTCCCCTTTGCATGCTGGCAGATTCTGCATCTCTTCACAAATTTCTTGACATCTGTCCTCATCCCTGGCCAATAATATAAACTGTTCAGTTGCACAAACATTTTTTCATGGCCGAAACATCCAGCCAATCCTCCACTATGTTTTTCATTTAAAAGGTTTTCCCTCATAAAACTCTTCGGGATACACAATTGATTTCCTTTAAATAATAATCCATCCTTAATTAAATATTCAATCCATTGGCGTATGTTTCTCATAATAGGATTTTCACATGCTTCATAAGCGTCCCTGAAATCTGAATCATCTTTTTACATATCCTTAAGGCTATCAAAACCTAAGGTCTTCATGTGAAACTCCTACAGAATCAAACATTTCCTACTCAATGCATCAACAACCTTGTTAGCAGTTCCAGAAATGTGCTTTATAACAAAAGTAAATTTCTGCATAAATTCAACCCATTTTGCATGTTTCTGGTTTAGTTTCTCCTGTCTAGTTACGAATTGTAAAGCATGGTTGTCTCTATACAAAATGAACTCTTTCAGAACCAAGTAGTGCCTCCATTTCTTTAATTCTTGTATGACTGCATAAAACTCCTTTTCATACGTGGAATATTTCATTTTGGCATTGCTTATATTCTCACTGAAGTATGCAATTGGTCTATTGTCTTGACTTATGACTGCTCCAATCGCGAATCCACTTGCATCACATCTGACTTGAAATGTTTTACTGAAGTCTGGAAAAACCAGAAATGGTTGTTCAATTATCTTTTCCTTCAACAACTTGAAACGTTTTTCTGCTTCCTCTGTCCAATGAAAAGATTTATGTCTTTTATTGACTGTGTTCATCATTAGTGCAGAAATTACACTAAAATTATTGATGAACTTCCTGTAAAAACTAGTTAGTCCATGGAATCTTCTGACTTCAAACATATTCTTTGGCAATGGCCATTCTTTGATTTCTTTTACCTTCTCAGGATCCATCTTCAACTCATTCGAAGAGATCACAAAACCTAAATAAACAAGCTCTTTCTTCATGAAAGATGACTTTCTCAAATTTATCAGCAATTTCTCTTGCTGTAATCTCCTCATCACTAGAGTTAGGTGTCTCAAGTGTTCTTCCTCAGTCTTACTGAAGATCAGTATATCATCAAGATACACGATCAAAAACTTTCCAATGAAATATTTCAAGACTTCCTTCATCAATATCATAAAAGTATTGGCGCATTTGTCAAACCAAATGGCATGACAAACCATTCATACAGCCCTTCATTCATCTTGAATGTTGTCTTCCATTCATCACCTTCCCTCATTCGAATCTGATGATATCCACTTTTCAAATCAATCTTTGAAAAAAACTTTGCTCCACTCAAGAAATCCATCAAGTCATCCATCCTCAGTAAAGGAAATCTATACATGATAGTGATTTTGTTTGTAGCCTTTGATTATGTACACATTCTTCATCCACCATCCTTCTTTGGACTTAACACTATTGGCAGAGCGCATGGACTCAAGCTTTCTCTAATCAATGCTTTGTCCATAAAATCTTGGATTTGTTTCTTAACTTCTTCATTCTCCTGCGGCATCAATCTGTACACTGCTTTGTTTGTTAAACTCGCTCCTAGTATAAGGTCAATGTAATGGCTTATACTTCTGACGGGTGACAACAAACAAGGTAAATCGTCCATCACTATATTAGCAAAATTCTCTAGTAGTTCCTGAATTTCCTCCGGTAGATCATCTATTGAAGTATTTGTCAAGATGAATCTAGCTTTACTAACCACATCAAACTACATTTCTTCACCCTTCTTGGCTTCATCCAGAAGTTCCTTCCCACTCATGATTAGTATAGTATTTCTTGTTTCTACTTTCGCCTTATTGTCTTCAATTGGTAGCAACATATGCGTCCTACCATTGTTCTCCAAGGTATAGATATTATTTCTTCTGTCATGAACTCCTGTCATATTGCCACAACCTCCCCAACAAAAGATGATAAGAATCCATGGGAATAACATCACATAAGATATCATCTCTATATCCCCCTATATTAAATTCAACTAAACATTGTTTAGTGACAGTTACCTAATGTCCTTTTTGCAACCACGAAACCTTGTATGGGCTCGGATGTGAAACTATCTCCAATTCCAGCTTCTCCACCATTTCTGTGGATACTAGATTATTTGTGCTTCCACTGTCCACTATCACCTTGCATACCCTATCCTTGGTCTTGCAAGCATTTCTAAACAAACTATTCCTCTGGACTGGATTCTCCATCTCTTTCTATGGCTTCAAGAGAATTTTCCTCATCATTAAGGATCTTTCCCTTCTGCATATTCTACCTCAAAATTTCGCCTCTGTGCTTCTGAAATGTGAGATTCACCTCCTCCATATATTTTTCTATCAGGACATTCAAAATATTTATGTCCTATATTTCCACAAATAAAACACTTTATTTCACCTCCTCTGCCTCTTCCTCTTCCTCTTTCTCATGGAAAAGTGTTCTTATCGACATATTGTCTCCCCTGTGAACTTCCTCCTCTTTTAGGGTGATTATGGGGATTCTTTTCTTCATCCTTGGGATTCTTTACTTTGTCTTGGGAAATTACTTTGCCTCTACTTTGACTTCTACCTCTTCCCCTTTGACCTTGCTTTCAAGCCATTTTTTCTTCTTCTTTCAAAGCTATCTGATAAGAATCTTCTACATTCCTTATAGTCACCATGCTCATCTCATATTTAATGTCATATCTCAGACCATTCATATATCTGGTGACCTTTTCATCATCACTTTCATGATGACCATCCCTAATGTTTATCCGGTAAAATTCTTCAGTGTATTCCTTCACTGCCATCCCTTTCTGTCTCAAATTCTGCATTCTTCAAAACAGATTAATTTGGTAATATCTAGGTATAAATTTGGATTTCATCTTTGCAACCATTCTATCCTAGATTTTGATTCTTTTCTTTCCCTTGCAATGCATGTCAGCCTATAGTTCATCCCACCATAGTGTTGCATGCCCTTCCAGTCTAGTGACAACATGTTTTACTTTCTTATCCTCTTCGATATCCTCATAATCGAAGTATTTATCCAAAGCTCTAAACCAATCTAGCAGCTCCTCAACGTCTAAGTTCCTTCATACATTGGGATGTCCATTTTTGCTCTGGCCCCTATTCTTGCAACAACTCTGAATAAGCGTTCTTCTGGAGCATCTTCAACTACAACTTCTTCTTTGTCAGGTCTTTCTTCATTCTTGTTTTCAGATTCACTGACATCTCCAACATCAACAATTTGTTTATGTGTTTTCTCCATAGCATCTAATCGAGCACAGAGTTCTCTCATTTCCATTTCCACGGCTAGATCGGGCATTGGTCTCTCTTGATGTCTTTTGGGTGGCATTGTTTAAATCTATTCCATGCAGAATTCAAATCACAACTTGCCTTTTGTCTCCCTTGCTTACAGAAAATAATGATTGTAAGCTCTGATACCACATGACGTAGCACCCCTACCTCAGTAGGCTCTGCATGACCTCATGGTCTAAGGATAATTATTAATCTCCCCTTTGAGTCGAAATGACTCTTTTATTCCCAGCTAAAATCTTCATACTTGTAACCACAGTTCGTTCTAGAGTTATGTTTGTGCGAACAAGCAGAAGGCACAAACCTCAACTCCATGTGACCAATCGATATGACCACGACCTTCACCCGAAAAGGTGTTTTGGGTTTCGTGACTTCACGATTCCTATTGTGAGTTCTCCTAACTCCTTCAATCCCTGAAACGCCGAAATGGGCTAATGGGTCCTCAACTCCTCCCTTATGCCTTGACCATATGACCTTAGTCACATCCTGGGGTCCACCTCCGAGCACGTTGGAATTTCGCGACTCGGGAGTTTACGCTACAACCTCCTCTCCTTCTCTCGAAGTATGAATTCATGAATTATTTGCTATAAATTGACAGTCCATATCCTTCTATGATATGAAAACCCAGATCTTGGTGGGATTTTGCGACTCTTGACTTATCGTCACAACTTTCTCCACACTCCTGAATCTCGAAATGCCAAAAATTGAAGTACTAGATCAATGATTCTCATCGGTCTAGATCTAACGATGACTATTCCTCCTGATCTTGTGAGTGTTGACAGACACTCAGTCTTAACTCCTCCACTGATCCACTGGATCCAACAGTCCACAACGAATTGATGGTTCTCCCTCTGAGAATTTTGACTGTCCGTTGAGTTCCATAGCAACTCCTGGCCAAACAACTTGGCATCTTTCCTCCTGAACTTGGTTTTCTGTGAAGCCTTTATGAGCCTCATCCTTCCTTTGAACTCCACAAAGTCTCTATCCCTCTTGAGCTTATACTTCGCTTCAAAATCAATATTTCTAAGGGATTATCACACGCACTTCTTGCATCTTCTCGATAATCTCTTATTATCTGAAATTCTCAGTTCTGTGCACTCCTTGTGATAGTAACTCTTCAACCACTCACTGGGTTGGAAAATTCTAAGACTTCAACCAGTCCATGCAATCCTTGCATGGCTATGTGCTATACTCACACTTTTGCTGGTATAAGAACAACGATATCTCTCCTGAGCTTTTCTGAGATAAAACTCAAAACTTGTCAACACACTCCTTTCGGACCATTACTTCACTCCTTGTAGGAATTCTCAGGATGAGAAACAATTGAAACTCATACTCTTCTTCTCACGAAATTCATACATTCAACATGAAATCATACATACACACATAACATAGCATATAAGAAAACTCTAAACATACCATTCAATAGATGTAAACATAATTCATAAACACCATGAATTTGGATCAAATATTTCTTATATTAATCCAAGTGCATCTGTAGATGGGTTCAATAGCAACCGCTATCTGCTTATACAATCTTCTACATCCTATCTTCTGCTCTGTTCTCCTATTCTCTTTCTCTTCATCTCTTACAATTACAATGAGAATAATCTTACGATACAATACATATGAGGGAGCTTTCTAGAGTTTTATCTCCTACAGCTCTAACTATCTAATTGAATTAAAATCTCTACAACTACTTTACATTGATTACATTAATTGCCTCCAATCAACAGATGAGAGAAACTGCTCATGATCTGCGTTGCAATCTCCAAACCATAAAAGAAAAAGTATCTTCCCAGATATTACATTAATGTTTTATCTTTTCAAATTCAAAACGTTCTCAAAATGTGCGCTGGTGCATTTCCATCTATCCCCCTCTTTTTCTCTTGCTTTGTTGGCTTGCTTACGATGCTCCTGCATCATGGTCTTTAATGCAGACCCCCAACCCTTGGGTCAAGGTCTGCTACAAGATCATTCTAATTCCTGCCCTTGAGTCGGATTGACTCTTCGGGGAATCCCATGCACATAAAATGGTGCTTCTCGATAGGTCCTTATGAATTGATCCCATGCGATCAAACACGAAGCATCAAATTCCAATCTCCCCCTGACCAAACAATGTGGTCGTATTTCTCGCACTATCGAAACTTCAGAGTTCGTGGCTTCGTGACTTCTCCTTCTGAGTCTCTCAACTCTTCATCCTCTGAATTCACGATACCTAAAGTGTAGATATGGGTATGGCTCCTCCCCTTGTCAGCGCCCTCCATGTGTGACCACCGTCTAGGCTTAACACTAGCACCTCTCGCTATTCACACTTTCACAAGTTTCATCATCCAACCTTGACACCTTCCCTTCATGAACCCCCAAGAAGCGACATTAGCTTTCCCTCCCACATTCTCACTACTCGCGACTTCTCAAGTTGAAGGGTTGAACTCTCGTTCCCTTATCTCACGAATCCCTAAGACGTGAGAGGTCAATGAGGTGTTGACTCCTTTCACTAGGTGACACGTGTCCGCCTGTCTATCACCTAGGCCCACCTTGTGGTTCTACCACGTGTCTCTCGTGCATAGCTTCGACACTTCGTGACTTCACTCCCCAAGAACTGCCTCCTTTGTATCCCGACACCCAAAGTGTTGAGATCTCGAACTCCTCGTTACTCCCTATTGCAACTCGCGACTTCGGGACTTTCGAGAAAAAATTCTTGACCTCCTATCCTCTGAAATGCCGAAATGTCGAGTTTCAACTCATTATTAATGTTGGCCCCACAACGAAACTTCTCACTTTGTCGGGACTTCACACTTCGCGATTTCGCAAATATTGATGCAAGGTTTTCAGTCCTTCAACTCACAAATCCGCGAAATGAGAGTTCATGAGTGATCCAACGGCCCTTGTCGACTTGGATCCTACGGTCTGATTTCTCCTGAGCTTTCTCTTGAAGAATACTTTCCATAACTTCCCTTCTCCTCTGCAAGATCTGACAGCTCTCGAAATTTTTTGAATTCCCTCGGAGAATTCCGACCATCCAATGCCTCCTTGACAACTCCTGCGAAATGAACAAGGTAATCCTTCACGAAACTTGTCCACCTGCAAAACAACTTCACTATGCCTCCTTTCAGAACTTCAAGGCACTAGCACTCTTGAGCTTCTCTTTGACAACTTCGAAGACTCTATGCCTCCTGAGATTTCTTGAAATCCTCAAGTACTCTAGGGATAACTCCTGCATGCACTCCTTGCGGCACTTCTTCGAATATGCTCTAGTATTTGAACCTCTTCGACTTTGTGCACTCCTTGCGACAACAGTCCTTCAACAATTTCACTCAGGTTGTAACTCTGAGACTTCACTCGGCCTGTGCACACCTTGCACAGATCTTGTGCTTAACTTGCACTTCAACGAGAATGAGAATAATTGTATCCCTCCTGAGCTTCAGAGAAAAAAACTCTGAACCCTTGTCAACGCACTCCTTGCAGAGAAACTACACTACACTCCTTCCAGGAATTTTACTCACTCAGGTTGAGAAACAATTGAAACTCATTCCTTACTCTCTCCCTCAGATTTCAAACATTCAACCAAATATCATTCATACATAGTGTAACAACAAATGCATAACAAAAAGAGTAAAATAGCTATGAGCATAGCATTCAACATACATACACAAAGAATGTCACAACACCATAAGTCTGAATGAAAGCTTCATGTATTAATTCAAGACTTTTGTACATGGGTGTTTCCAAATACAACTCTCTTCTCTCTCTCTTTGAATAGCTAAATGTATTTCTTCTCCTCTATGCTCTATTCTCTATTGATCATGCTCATGTTACAATGATACAAGATGAGGGTGTCTATAGTCGGTTTTCCCTCCAGCTCCTTAAAACTGTCTAATCCACAATTCAAAGCTACCTACTTACATTTACTACACATAAATGCCTCTACCTACTACAAGTGAGAGCGAATCACTCATGATCTGTTTACAATATCCAAGTGTGCTTCCTCTTAACTATTACATTAATGGTTCAAAATATTTCAAAAAAAATGTGCGTTGGTGCTTTCCAGCTGTCTTCTGTCCTTGCGATGCTCCTGCATCATACTCCCTCACTTGAAAATTTTCATGGGCTCCTGTCCATGAGATCTTGCATGGTCTGCCCATGCTTTTGTATCTCTGCTTCATTTTCCCAACTGGTGTCTTCAACTGGATGTCCTTTCCATTTGACCAAGTATTAAAAATATTCCTTTCGCCTGGTCCTCTTACTAACTCTTTTGTCCAGTATGCTTTCCAACTATGGCTTCTCTGCAACTGGCATCTTTTTATCCCACTGAACCTCTGGTTGTTCACTACCTACTTCTTCTTATTCAGCTTTATAAGGGTACAAATCTGAGATGTTGAATATCAGAGAAATTCCAATCCCCTCAGGTAATTCAATCTCATAAGAATTTGCCCCAAATTTCCTTATGATCCGGCATGGTCCATTTTTCTTCATTTTTAGTTTATTGTATGTCCCCCTCGGGAACCTTTCCTTTCTCAAGTGTGCAAGAGTCAAATCACAAACTTCAAACTAAAGTTGTCGCCCATGTTGATCTGCTCTGCGCTTATACTCCTTGCTCGATTTCTGCAATCACTCCTTCACCTGGATGTGAAGCTCCCTCATTGTCTCGGCAAAATCTTCTGCACTAGCACTCCTAGTTGTGTTTTTTTCTGAATCCCTCAATTCAGAAACTCCCCTTGGCTACATGCCATAAACAATTTGAAATGGACTCTGCCCCATGCTTCTGTTGATTGAATCATTATAAGAAAATTCCGCCTGTGGTAGAATATTGTCCCACTGACTTGTTGGCAACCAATTCACATTTTCCACTGTCCTTCTGAGCTACCTACACCAATGTTTTGCAAACCTTAATCTTACATCGCAATTCTCAAATAAACGACACTTTTATTTTTGCGCTATTTGAACACTTACCTTCACTTTTGTTTTCATGACTGTAAGCGTGAAAATTTGGTCTTTCGAAGTCGCATTAAAATCTTTATTGAATTGTCGTTATCATTTTTTTCGATATGCCCATTGCGTTTACATTTTTCTTATCATTATGTAGTTGGCAAAGACCTTTTGATCTGTACTCATTTCACATTCTTCGATTGATTGTGTAATTTTGTTTCATTGAATTTGTGATACATTGGCGATAGGCTTCACATGTTATTTGATCAATTCACTTTGTACATTGTCTTCATAAAAGCACATAAGTGTTATGGTTAAATCCTTGATATATATCATTTAATATGACACCTAGTTCGCGTTATCAAAACATTTGGCATACACTTGGTATTGGTTTCGATTCATGTGTTTGGTTTTAAAACTATGTCATAACTTTGCTGGCACGAATGGTTTATCCACTTCCCAAAGGTTTCGATTGATTGATTGGAATGGCATAGTTGTAACACTTATGCATTTTTATTTGAACAACTATAAGCGTTGGTGGTTGTACCATGGTAATGACTATTTTGCATGGACAGAAAATAGCTCCACCACCTTCGCACGATGTCATTAATGCTTATCCCTATCCTTGCTTCACCTCTGCTAACATCGGGTAAGCTTGTGAATACTCTGCTCTGGCGTATGCTATGATTCAAACCCTGGCTCGTTCACATTGCGCACCGTGTGGTCGGCTCCATGGCACTGGTGGTGCGAATTGAGCCGAATGGTAGTCAAGCCTTGCTACTGTTCGATAACGCTCGGAAATATTTGCAATATAATGGTTGGCTCACGTTTGTACAGAGGTTTGAGGGTTTTAATCTATTTGTTGCACAACAGTTCACCCTGACTTTTGATGGTTGTAGGGCCAATATAGGTGACATTCAAATTGAATTCAGTGAAGAGTTTAACAGCTCTACCACAGGGTTAGCAGCCACGGGCCAGCGATGGTTTACAAACTCTAAAGTTGAGGATGTTTCATGGTCGTTATTTTTCCTCTTGCGGAAGGTTACATACTATGACAAAGGTATGCTTATTTCCACGCTTAAACCAAGATGGCATGATCTTTTGATGGTGGTTAAACAATTCGTGACTTGTGAGGGTTGATATGAACTGGTTTTTCTTTATCACCTTCGACTGTTAATGAATTTTATGGGTTATCCATTGAATATGCCATTTTACTTCCAGCGTAGCCTTTATAAAATGTCAAAAAGGTTTAAACAAGAAAAGGCCGATAGTAGCTTGTTCCACCACGGCCTAATCAGACTCATCGTTGTTCACCACTGAAATCTTCACGGTGATAGTTGGAAAGATTTTATCTCTCGAAATGGTTTTGCTGATACATAGCCTGTCCAAATTGACAAGCTTGTGGTTAGTGAAACTAAGTTCGAGCCACCTGTGCCTTTCCATGGCCTACTGCCCTCTCCTAAACCCTCAGTCAACCCTGGTATCGATCTACCCGACGTTAAAACTGAGAAGGTTGAGGCTGTTAAAAATCCTGTGAGCAAAAAGGTCAAGGGAAACCCTACTGTCGACGGCAAAGGTAAAAAGAATGCTCGACTTATATTGAGACTTGCTAGGAATAAACCTAAACCTAGTATTGATCAGAAGCCCATAGTCCTCAGTGAAGACTCGGACTCTGACATCGAACACTTCCTATCTAGTGAGTACCCTTACTCCCAAGGTCTATGCTCCGAGCCACCCCATGACTTCGTTTCTAATCTGCCCCCTTGCCTAAAGAATAATCCTAGCTACCCAGGGATCAAGCTACCTAACGAAACCCTCAACAATTTAAACAAACCCTCACCTGCATTTTCGAATCCCGAACAGTTGTCATGTGACCAATGTAATGTATGGTTGGAATGCTACTATACCGACGTTCCCTTATTACAGGCGAAAATCAAATCGCTGGAAATCCAAGTTACAGTATTGACAAGCCAAAGGGATAAGCTTCAAGCTATTGATAAGAAGGAGAAAACCACTGGTTCCATCGTATTTAGGAATGTCGAATCGGCTACAGCCTTCGTGAATTCCAAAATGTCATGACCAAGTTGTCTGATCATCATCTAGGTATGAATTTCGATATCATTTTTGTTTTGTGAATTGCTAGGATTAATATAATGATTTGAGTTTGGTTTTCAAATCGCTTTGTGTATTGTTCGAATTGACTCTGTCATAGTTTGATTATCGAAAAAATGGTTATGTTATGAATCCTTCACATTGTTTTCATTTTGATAAAATTAAATGAGGTTATGATTTGGTTACACGATTTGGTCATGCCCAGTTTAGCAATTGATTGGTTTTCAATGGTTTTGATTCGTTTGACTGTTTGTTTAAGTTACCGAAATCAATGGTTCTTTCTTTCACGTGGATTTTGTTTGTATATGATCTAAATAGAAGGTTTTTATGCTAAAATTAGACCACGAGTATGTTTTGATTTGATATGATTTTCTTTTGGTTGGATCACAACGACCCTGATTTAGTTTATCATTTGATTTTTTAAACGGGATTGAATTGGATTGATAATTACGATATAGTCTGTTAAATTGGAAAACGACTTTGTTTTGTCAATATTTTTGTTTGGATTTGGATTATATCAGACCTGTGTAAAATATCTCTTCGTCGAAATCATGGAACTGTGTCAATTCATAACGACTATGTCAAACTCAAACTATTCGATTCGTTCTTGATTTGATTGGATGGTTGCATATTTTGAGTTAGCGTGATTGTTTTTATGAGTTGGATTCATATAAAAAATAGACTTGAGGTTGCTTTGTTGATTTCAATTTTCAAAATGAGTTTGTTAACCCAGATCGACATATGTTATCTCTGTTGAATTCGTATGAGAAAATTCAGTTAATAGTTTGTTTTGAAATAAATTTTAAAAAATGATTTCGTTCAATGTCAATCGATTTTGTCTGCCCCAATTAGCAATAACAAACGATTGGAGAACTCTTAGAGATCCTATTATCAATCGATTTATTCTATTATCATTTCGTTTGTGGTAATTTACACACCAGTTTTGATTTGATGGATCGTTTGTTTATGTTAATACAGTTGTATCAAATCTGAAAATGATCCTGTTGTTTTCATATAGATTCGATCATGTTTCTTGTTGATGGATAAGGAAATTGATTTGTTTAACTGTATCGATTTCAATTGGTTATGAATCGATTTCATTGCTGTCAGTTATCCAATACAATGTTGTTTACCCGAATTGGTGACAACGAATTAAAACAGAGTGTATTTATCTCTGTTATCAATTTGATTTAGTTTGATCAACTTGCATACAAGTGTCGATTTGGATGAGGCTTTCAGTAATCAAATATCTTTTGATATTTTGAATATATTTTCTAAAGATTCAAATTGATTTTAATACGATTTTGTGTCTGATTTAGACCAGCTACAGAATCACAAGATTTTGTAGCTAGTCTTTAGAATTAGATTTTTATCATTTTCATTAACAAAATATCCTCCTAACTTGCCCTTTTTTGACCTCTTGTAGGTACATTCGAATTGCATTGGACATGCTAGACAGTCTAGGAGATATTTGTGTGATATAGTTTTATTTTTAAGTTGTTTGTTTGAGTTAGAGACAGGAACTTGGGATATCATCCCATATTTTCTGTAAATAGTTTTGATAACCTCTACAGGGATGTTTTACCCTTAGGAGGTCTTTAAATACTTATTATTTTTTGTAATAAGGAGCATCCTCACTTGTGGGAGAACTAGGCTATGGATTTCTAATACAAACTGAGACAAGAGTTGATGTCTTGCTACAGCTTTCACTTTTCAATATATCAATCTTTTGTTTCAAGTTTATGCATGTCATTTGCAGTTGATTATAGACTACTTTAGCTATCATAATCTATTGCAGGATGATATGATTTGATTAAAGTGCTAACCATATATGATTTCCTTCATTACTTAAAAATACAACAATTATTTTGTTTCAGTTAATGAATGAYAGATTTCTYYTCTTCATCAATTGAATCATTTTTGTATAAGTCTTTGCRTACARATTTATCTAACTSTGAAGATTTATAAATCATAAGATTGTTGTAAATTTTTATGTCTTGTTTGTCYTGTAATMATWTTTGAAGAGCAYTGWAGCTTATTGTTTACGACGAGMTCCTRGAAAAATTCGGTGCRRGTTTCCTCCTTCCGATCAGCTAAGACAATCATTGCATAYAGGGMAAACCTRGAGCTTTACTTCARGTCAGTTTGTTATTTATTTGATAGTTAGTTTGTTAGTATAATTTAAGTAGTTTAGTTAGATATATTTGTAGTTAGAATTAGTATATTAGTTGTTTAGTTTAGTTAGTTTTYAGTTTATTTCTTTTTCATAAAATTATAAAAATAAAAAACAATATCTCTCACTGTCTTAGGACAGAATATTAATGAGTTTTTTCAGGTTTTCATTCAAATCTGTAAATTGTTAATATTGTACATTTTGTGAATAAGATTTATTTCTATTAGTAGTTAGATATTTAATTTCTTAGAGTTAGTATAGTATTAGATAGTAGATTAGAATAGTTAGATTTTATTAGTTTGTTTTAATAGTTAATAATAGTTAGATTAGTTTGTTAGTTTGTTTAATAGTTAGTTTTAGTTAGATTAGTTAGTTTAGAGTAGTTTTCTTTTGTTTTCTTAGGACTTAGATTGGCTAATGGAGCCGCTAAATCCATCAGGGTGGTTCATCCCAAATGGAATGGGTTATTAGACAACCCCAGACCGGTTCCACTCTCCCAGTTGACGGACGGTCAATTTCGCCCGCCAACAAATGGCACTACAAGGAGGGCCTGAAATTAATTAATGGCACAAGGCAGTCGCAAGACTCATCCACCACCTAATCACTCACCTATAGTGACAAGAAGTCATTCGAATGATAATATTCCCTTTCAAACAACAACCACATCAACCGACGATCCACGAATCAAAATTGAGCCAGTAATCCCTAATCCTACAGGTGGTGAAATACAAGAGATTGTCCATCAATCTCTTATAAGAACTCATAGTGCCTTAGCCCATTTGAGGCAACCAAATCATCCGTTGGACCAACCTTTAGATTTCTCTGATATCAGAGAAAAATTAAGAGACACTAATCTCACTGTGAATCCTACAGATCCAAACCTAAATCCTACTGCACGAGGATCTGGGGTACCTCCTTCACCACCTCCATCATCTCCTTCCTCTTCTGGAGGAGATTCCTCTGACGAAGGAAATTCTCCTTCTCAGCCTTCCACACCCACCACACCAATGGAAAACCAGAACAACCCTGCTAGACCTTGGCTTGACCAGGATGCCGTAGCTGTACCTGGAGCTCAGCATCCTTTACCTAAACATTCAGAGAAATGGCTTCCCAAGTTTGACCTTGACTCAAAATAGATCACAGAAGATCACATTAAAAAGTTTATGTTAGCCATAAGACTCCGCAATGTCGAACATGAAGACATTGTCTGTAGGTTGTTTCCCTATACTTTCGAGGGCAATGCATCTACATGGTACTTTGCCCAGCAACCCCATACCATCGTGTCTTGGGAAAAATTTGAGTCATGCTTTTTGGAAAAGTTCAGAGATGGTAAGCCTCCGAAAGTCCTAGTCATGGATATTTCTAGCTTAAGAATGAACCCAAAAGAAAAAGTTAAAGACTTTAATCAAAGATTCTTAACACTTAAAAACCGAATCCCTGCTGATTCCATGCTTGCCGAGAGTCTTATAATAGCATACTACACTAAAGATTTGCATCAAAGTATAGCTATTTGGGTTAAACGATCTAAGAAATCCATGTTGTTAGAATCCTTCGAGGAGGCCAGCCAGATTGAAAAAGACATACTTAGTCTTAAATACTCTACTAGCAACGAAACAGAGACTAGTTCTTCTTCCAAAAAGAAGATCGAAATCCTCCCTAGACCTACTCAAAGTAAAACACAACCTGAAAGATCGGATTTAGAAAACATAACTAAAGTTGTTCAAAAACTGTCAAATCAGGTTATAGACTTGAAAAGGTCAACCGAAGAAGCTTCCTCGAGCAAAGGACCTTACAAACCCCCATTCTGGAAGCCTTTTCCTACCAAACGACCTAATCCAACCACCGAAGGCCTTAATGTAGAAAGTCTGCAATGTGCCCTTCAAACATTTCTAGAAGCCCAAGATAACTTGATGCCTCCTGAGATTCTTGAGGAGGTAGTTGAACAAGAGACAGTTCAAGAGGAGGAGTCTTCTCCAAACATTTTTGGACACTTCTCGAATAACATCTTTCAAGCTAACTTCGAGACAGTACATCCTTATAATACCAGGAGTAAGACATCAAACAAACCTTCTTCCGAAAACACTACAACTTCACCTCCAAAGCAATCTAAACCAGCTGAGACTAAATAGAGTAATGTGAACCCCAACTTAGATTATGATGTAGTTGAAGATCTTAAAAAGTTGAGAGCTAACATTTATGTTTATGATTTATTGAAATTTCCATTTCTGCTACAACAAATGTTACAGAATATCTCAAAGAATGGAAAAAATGGTAATTCAATTGGTAACAAGGTTGTGCAGAACAAAGTTCCTCAGAAGACTTCCACTAAAAACCATTCTGATCCTCAAGATAAAGGAAGCCTTCCTGTAAGTAATATAAGTAATGTAAATAATGTAAATAATGTAGATAAAGTAGCTTCAGAAAATGTGAGTAAAAAGCCACAAGCTACCACTCTTAGTACTCGCAAAAATGTACCTCCATTTTTTGTTAACTTTCGAAATATTTAATAGAAACGTGCACAATTGTATGGTAGACTCAAGAGCGTCATCCAATGTGATGCCATGGTCTATTTGCCAAAAGATTAACGCTGAAGTTGAACCCTCTACTTTGAAAATCATACAACTTGATCGGACAAATGTTAAAGTTATAGGTGAACTAAAGAATGTGCTTATTAGATTATCATCTAACCCCAAGGTTCATCAGGTTATTGATATTATTGTTGCGGATATTCTAGAAGTGTATGGTTTGTTTTTAAGTAGGGAATGGTTGGATTAGCTACACGGCTATTTCTCGATAGATTGGTCTCACCTATGGCTTCCATAGAACGACAATCCCAACAAAATCAAGGTAAATCGTGAACGCTACCTTAAGTTCATAGTCACATATTTGAATGATCCCAATGAACCATTTACACCTTCTGCTGATTCACCCGAAGTACAAGGGATGGACACTTTCTTCGGTAATTTCATGGCCGAGGCTTCAGCTATCACCAATCCAGAACAACAGTCTGATATTGTAGCATATATGCAGCCAACATCTTCTACGCAATGGTCTCATGTACCCGATGGAAATCAAATTTGGTATCTTTATTTTGACGGGTCAAAGTCCAAAGAAGGAGCTAGAGCAGGCTGCGTCATTTTCAATTCGGCAGGTAACAAAACATTGATTGCATGTAGGTTAGAATTTGAATGTACTAACAACACTGTAGAATATGAGGCTTTACTACAAGGTCTCAGAAAATCTTTAGATATGAACATTCAAAATTTAACCGTCTTTGGCGACTCCAAAATAGTGGTTAGACAGGTGAGAGATTCTATCCATTGTCTTTCTCCGCATCTCAAAAGCTACCAATCTGAGGTATGGAATTTAATGAATAAATTTTTTGCTTTCAATATAAATTTTATTCCTAGATTGAATAACTCTGAAGCAGATTTATTAGCTAATGTAGCTTCTAAACTTCTTCCTGCAGAAGGCTTGTCTCCAGACGCATTCTCCGTCGAACTGTTGTTCCGACCATCCGTTCCCGACAACATAACGAACTGGAGAGTCTTTGATGACGATCAACAAATTATTAACTTTCTGCACATGGAAGAAACTTTCAAGGCACAGTGATAGACGAACACACACACGACGACAATTTGCGCGATTTCACAGTAATACCAGATCCGAGAACTTCTGGATCTTCATCGGATATGGTAAACTCGATCCCTAAATCTATAGTTAGATTAGAGAAGTTTTATGATATTCAAGATAAATTTAAAAAGACGGTCAACTGTAAAACCAATAGTTCCTCATCATCATACGAAAAAGTAAACTTAGGAACTAATGAAAATCCTCAGTGCATTAATCTAGGGGTAGGATGTTCTCAACAATAAAAAGTTGCATTTATTAAATTGTTCAAAGAATTTAAAGATGTCTTTGCATGGATGTATGATGACCTTAAAACTTTCGACCCTAACATCATACAACATGTCATTCCTATGAAGCCCCAAACCTTACCCTTTCAACAAAAACTGAGGAAAATGCACCCTAAGCTCGAACCGACCATTCAAAAAGAATTGAATAAAATCCTAAATACTAAGATAATTTTTCCTGTTAGGCACACTCAATGGGTTTATAACCTTGTCCCAGTCTGGAAGAAAAGTGGGGAAATTCGACTCTGCATCGATTTCTAAAACCTTAATAGAGCGTATGATAAAGACAACTATCCTGTCCCACCCATGGAACAGATCCTTCAATAGGTATCTGGTTCTGAGAGGCTATCCTTACTGGATGGTTTCTCAGGATACAACCAAGTCTTGATGTCTCCTCCAGACCAACTTAAAACTACCTTCCGTACCCCGTGGGGCACTTATGCTTACCGAAAAATGCCCTTTGGATTGATTAATGCTGGTGCCACTTTCCAGAGAGCGATGGACATCGCTTTCCAAGGTCTAATCAATCAGTCCATTGTAGTTTAATTAGATGATGTGACTGTATTTTCGAAAAACAAAAACGATCATCTAGCTCACTTACGAGCCGTTCTATAGCGATGTCGTAAATACGACATCTCCTTGAATCCAAAAAAATCCATCTTTGCAGTATAAAAGGGTAAACTCTTGGGATTTATTGTGTCAAGCGAAGGGATGATTATAGACCCCGAAAGGACTCAATTCATTGCAAAACTTCCCCCTCCTACATCCAAAAAATCTATGCAGTATTTCTTAGGCCAAATTAACTTTGTGAGAAGATTTGTCCTCAGTTTCTCCAAAATGGTCAGGCCTTTACAGAATTTGATTAAGAAAGACACCCAATATCACTGGGGACCCCTAGAAAATCAAGATTTTAATGCAATAAAGTAGGCCATAATAGACGCTGCATCTCGCATGAGCCCCGATGTTTCTCAAGACTTTACACTCTACACTTTTGCTTCTGACCGTTCCTATGCCGCCGTCCTAACCTAAAAGAATGTCGAGAACAATGAAGTACCCATTGCCTTTATGAGATATTCTTTCAAAGGCGTTGAACTTAATTACGCAGTGGTAGATCGACAAGCCTATGTTGTTTTCAAAGCATTCAAGCACTTCCAGACCTATCTTTTGAAGTCAAGGATGAAAGTCATTGTCCCCTACCCAACCGTCAGGAACCTATTAGTGCAGAAGGAACTAGGTGAAAAAAGGGCTAACTGGGTCACCTCCTTGCAGGAGTACAACTTAGAAATCACCCCATCTCAGATAGTGAGAGGCCAAGGGTTATGAAAGTTAGTTGTTGATTCAACAGCAGGACAACAAGAAGAAAGCGATACGTCAAACCTAGAACAACACGATCAAAATCTAATTTGTTGCGCACAAAAATTTGTCAGTCCTTGGTATGACGATATAAGATTCTGTCTTAAACATGGGTTAGCACCCCGTCACCTGGATCCCACTAAAAGAAGAGTGTTGATATTAAAGTCTGCCTCCTTTCACCTGGTTAATGGTATCCTGTTTTGTCAAAATTTTGACGACGTACTGATGCACTGTCTTGAAAAAGACGAAGCAGAAAAAGTCTTGCTAGAGTTGCATGTAGGAGAATATGGTGGACATTTTGGTCATGACACCACTGCCCATAAGGTTTTAAGAGATGGATATTACTAGCCCACGCTTTTTAGAGATGCCCATGCCTTGTGTCGTAAGTGTGTTATTTTTCAGAAAGCATCAGGGCGGTTACAAAAACCAGCCTTTTCTTTGCAACCCGTTTCAGTAGATTCTCCTTTTCAGTAGTGGGGCCTTGATATCAATGGTCCAATAAAGCCCCCGTACTCACAACAAAACAAGTTTATTGTGACATCCATGGATTACTTTACCTGATGGTCTGAGGCTGCCGCGTTAAGAACCGTCAACACCAGTTAGGTAATTGCCTTTCTAAATTCGAATATTATCACTCGTTTTGGTATCCCTGACTGTTTAGTATTTGATAACGCTTCTTACATTTCCTCTCTTAAGATGAGCAAGTTCTCTTTGGAAAAAGGAATCAAACTAAAGTATTCTGCTAGCTATTACCCCTAGGGCAACGGATTGGCAGAATCAACAAATAAGAACTTGATGATCATCAAGAGAACGGTGGCTGAAAATCACAAAAATTGGCACAATGCACTATTAAACGCGTTGTGGGCTGATAGGGTAACACCAAAAGCTGATGTAGGTAACTCCCTCTTTTTTCTCGTTTATGGCAGAGAAGTAATTCTGCCACTTCAGATTCTTCTTCCTTTGCTACAGTTATCACATAAAATTCAAGAAGAAGATTGCCCCCCTTTGGAAAACCGAATTAATGCTTTGATGAAGCTAGAAGAGGTAAGAGCCCAAGCCAAGTGTAAGTTAGATCAGCATCAATTGTTGGTTAAAAGATGGTTCGATTCTAACTCTACTTCTGATAGGAATTTTGAAGTAGGTGACCTCGTCCTGAAATGGGACAAACCACATGAGGGAAAGGGAGAGTGCACGAAATTTCAAAACTTGTGTCTTTGACCATTTTTAATTGCTGAAAAGTTGGGTCCCAGCTCTTTTCGATTGCAAAATCTAGAAGGACAGCCTGACACCTACCCGGTGAATGGCCAAGCCCTAAAAAGATACTTTGCTTGATAACAACCCTTGTATACTATGTACATATTTTGCTCTTGTTTGTTTTTGTTTGCTTTTTGTTTTGATTTCCCCTTTGATTTTATCAGTTTGTGTTTTTGGAAATACACATACTTGTATACTGAGCTTTTCAGAAAAAAGAAAACAGAAAATTCCTTTGCTGAAATAACTGTTGATAAAATTGTATAAACATCAATGGTATATTTCTGAAATTTATATCTGTGATTGGAAAAAAGTCTGTTGTTTGAAAGAAGTTGACTGATTTCAATCTTTGAGTAAATCTTGTCATGATCATCTATTATCTTTTTACGCTGTCCCTATTCCTTAAGGGAATGACTCAGGAGATGTCTCCCTGCCTTAGGAAGTTGTTTTTGTAAATGAAACATCTCTGGATCTTAATAAAGGACAGTTCTAAAAATTCTGATAAGGTATGAAAAAATATGTTAAAATATCATGATTTTCAGTGTCACCCCGCTCAACTATATATCTTGGAAGAAAAAAAAACAAAATAAATTATTAATAGAGCTGTGGAAAGTGATTGTAAACACGTCGGGATACTGAACAGGTCCGCTGGCAGCGGGTAAATGCATGCATGAATCCAAGACAACTTCGTCGGGGTACTGAACAGGCCCGCTGGCAGCGAAGCAATGTCGGGTATATGAAAATTTGCAAATAAGAAACCTCTTAATGTCCTTTATTCTGATCCAGAACTTCTCGGCAGGATACAGATATCAGAGTGGGTTAAATAGCAACCCTTTCGAGGCTATGGACGCCTGCTGGCAGCAATGGCTCTATCAACAGTATTGGATATTTTATCTTTAATATCATGACTCGCTAGTCTTAAGACTGTTATCAGTTTTCATCTTTTAAAATATTGTTGGAATAGTTGTTTAATGATGATGTTTGTACGAATTTCTGGTTGTTATTTTTTGAGTTGGAATTATCTTTGCTGTCCTAATCTGAATTTGTTCTATTGGCAGAGATAACTGCTTCTACTAGTGTGTTGCCATTGTTGGCAGCCAATTCACATTTTCCACTGTCCTTATGAGCTGCCTACACCAATGTTTTGCAAACCTTAATCTTTCGTCGCAATTCTCAAATAAACGACACTTTTGCTTTTGCACTATTTGCACACTTACCTTCACTTTTGTTTTCATGACTGTAAGCATGAAAATTTGGTCTTTCGAAGTCGCATTAAAATCTTTATTGAATTGTCATTATCATTTCTGTCGATATGCCCATTGCGTTTACATTTTACTTATCATTATGTAGTTGGCAAAGACCTTTTGATCTGTACTCATTTCAAATTCTTCGATTGATTGTGTAATTATGTTTCATTGAGTTTGTGATACATTGGCGATTGGATTCACATGTTATTTGATCAATTCACTTTGTACATTGGCTTCATAAAAGCACATAGGTGTTATGGTTAAACCCTTGATATATATCATTTAATATGACACCTAGTTCGCGTTATCAAAACCTTTGGCATACACTTGGTATTGGTTTCGATTCATGTGTTTGGTTTTAAAACTATGGCATAACTTTGCTGGCGCAAATGGTTTATCCACTTCCCAAAGGTTTCGATTGATTGATTGGAATGGAATAGTTGTAACACTTATGCATTTTGATTTGAACATCTATAATCGTCGACGGTTGTACCATGGTAATGACTATTCTGCATGGACAGAAAATAGCTCCACCACCTTCGCATGATGTCATTAATGCTTATCCCTATCCTTGCTTCACCTCTGCTAGCATCGGGTGAGCCTATGAATACTTTGCTCTGGTGTATGCTATGATTCAAACCCTGGCTCGTTCACATCGCGCACTGTGTGCTCAGATCCATGGCACTGGTGGTGCGAATTGAGCCGAACGGTAGTCAAGCCTTGCTACTGTTTGATAACGCCCGGAAAGATTTGCAACATAATGGTTGGCTCACGTTTGTACAGAGGTTTGAGGGTTTTAATCTATTTGTTTCACAGCAGTTCTCCCTGAATTTTGATGGTTGTAGGGCCAAGATAGGTGACATTCAACTTGAAGTTAGTGAAGAGTTTATCAGCTCTGCCACAGGGTTAGCAGCCACGGGCCAACGATGGTTTAAAAAATATAAAGTTGAGGATGTGCCATGGCCGTTATTTTTCCTCTCGTGGAAGGTTACATCCTGTGACAGAGGTATGATGATTTCCATGCTTAAACCAAGATGGCATGATATTTTGATGGTGGTTAAACAATTCGTGACCTGTGAGGGTCGATATTTACTAGTTTTTCATTATCACCTTCGACTGTTGATGAATTTTATGGGTTATCCATTGAATATGCCATTTTACTTCCAGCGTAGCCTTTATAAAATGTCAAAAAGGTTTAAATGAGAAAAGGCCAATAGTAGTTTGTTCCACCACGGCCTAATCAGACTCATCGTTGTTCACCACTTAAATCTTCACGGTGATAGTTGGAAATCTTTTATCTCTCGAAATGGTTTTGCTGATATAGAGCCTGTCCAAATTGACAAGCTTGTGGTTAGAGAAACTAAGTTCGATCCACCCGTGCCTTTCCATGGCCTACTGCCCTCTCCTAAACCCTCGATCGACCCTGGTATCGATCTACCCGATGTTAAAACTAAGAAGGTTGAGGCTGTTAAAAAGCCTGTGAGAAAAAAGGTCAAGGGAAAACCTACTGTTGACGGCAAAGGTAAAAAGAATGCTCGACTTATATCAAGACTTGCTAGGAATAAACCTAAACCTAGTATTGATCAGAAGCCCATAGTCCTCAGTGAAGACTCAGACTCTGACATCGAACGCTTCCTAGCTAGTGAGTACCCTTACTCCCAAGGTCTGTGCTCCGAGCCACCCTATGACTTCGTTTCTAATCTACCCCCTTGCCTAAAGAATAAGCCTAGCTACCCAGGGATCAAGCTACCTAACAAAACCCTCAACGATTTAAACAAACTCTCACCTGCATTTTCGAAGCTTGGACAGTCGTCATGTGACCAATGTAATGTATGGTTGGAATGCTACTATATCAACGTTCCTTTATTACAGGCGAAAATCAAATCGCTGGAAAACCAAGTTACAGTATTGACAATCCAAAGGGATAAGCTTCAAGATATTGATAAGAAGCAAAAAAACACTGGTTCCATTGTATTTAGGAATGTTGAATCGGCTACAGCCTTCGTGAATTCCAAAATGTCATGACCAAGTTGTCTGCTCATCATCTAGGTATGAATTTCGATATCATTTTCATTTTTTGAATTGCTAGGATTAATATAATGATTTGAGTTTGGTTTTCAAATCACTCTGTCTATTGTTCGAATTGACTCTGTCATAGTTTGATTATCGAAAAAACGATTATGTTATGAATCCTGCACATTGTTTTCATTTTGCTAAAATTAAATGAGGTTATGATTTGGTTACACGATTTGGTCATGCCCAGTTTAGCAATTGATTGGTTTTCAATGG
This sequence comes from Picea engelmannii, assembly GCA_009831015.1. Lineage (NCBI taxonomy): Eukaryota > Viridiplantae > Streptophyta > Pinopsida > Pinales > Pinaceae > Picea > Picea engelmannii. The sequence continues at coordinate 190,116 of ML800411.1, forward strand.
TTTTGATTCGTTTGACTGTTTGTTTGAGTTAACGAAATCAATGGTTCTTTCTTTCATGTGGATTTTGTTTGTATATGATCTAAACAGAAGGTTTTTATGTTAAACTTAGAGCATGACTATGTTTTGATTTGATATGATTTCCTTTTGGTTGGATCATAGTGAACCTGATTTAGTTTATCATTTGATTTTTTAAACAGGATTGAATTGGCTTGATAATTACGATATAGTCTGTTAAATTGGAAAACGACTCTGTTTTGTCAATATTTTTGTTTGGATTTGGATTATATCGGACCTGTGTAAAAGATCTCTTCATAGAAATCATGGAACTATGTCAATTCATAACGACTATGTCAAACTCAAACTGTTCGATTCTCTCTTGATTTGATTGGATTGTTGCATATTTTGAGTTAGCGTGATTGTTTTTATGAGTTGGATTCATATAAAAAATAGACTTGAGGTTGCTCTGTTGATTTCAATTTTCAAAATGAGTTTGTTAACCCAGATCGACATATGTTATCTCTGTCGAATTCGTATGAGAAAATTCAGTTAATAGTTCATTTTGAAATAAATTAAAAAAATGATTTCGTTCAATGTCAATCGATTTTGTCTGCCCCAATTAGCAATAACAAACGATTGGACAACTCTTACAGATCCTGATATCAATCGATTGATTCCATTATCATTTCGTTTGTGGTAATTTATACACTAGTTTTGATTTGATGGATCATGTGTTTATGTTAATACAATTGTATCAAATCTGAAAATGATCCTATTGTTTTCATATAGATTCGATCGTGTTTCCTATTGATGGATAAGGAAATTGATTTGTTTAATTGTATCAATTTTAAATGGTTATGAATTGATTTCACTGCTGTCGGTTATCCAATACAATGTTGTTTACCCGAATTGGTGACAACGAATTAAAACAGAGTGTATTTATCTCTGTTACCAATTTGATTTAGTTTGATCAACTTGCATACAAGTGTCGATTTGGATGAGGCTTTCAGTAATCAAATATATTTTGATATTTTGAATATATTTTCTAAAGATTCAAATTGATTTTAATACGATTCTGTGTCTGATTTAGACCAGCTATAGAATYGCAAGATTCTGTAGCTAGTCTTTAGAATTAGATTTTTATCATTTTCATTAACAGAATATCCTCCTARCTTGCCCTTTTTTGACCTCTTGCAGGTACATTCGAATTGCATTGGACATGTTGGACAGTCTAGGAGATATTTGTGTGATATAGTTTTATTTTTAAGTTGTTAGTTTGAGTTAGAGATAGGAACTTGGGATATCATCCCAGATTTTCTGTAAACAGTTTTGATAACCTCTACAGGGATGTTTTACCCTGTAGGAGGTCTTTAAATACTTATTATTTTTTGTAATAAGGAGCATCCTCACTTGTGGGAGAAYCARGCTATGGATTTCTAATACAAACTGAGACAAGAGTTGATGTCTTGCTACAACTTTCGCTTTTCAATATATCAAGCTTTTGTTTCAAGTTTATGCATGTCATTTGCAGTTGATTATAGACTACTTTAGCTATCATAATCTATTGCAGGATGATATGATTTGATTAAAGTGCTATCCATATCTGATTTATTTCATTACTTAAAAATACAACAATTATTTTGTTTCAGTTAATGAATGACAGATTTCTCTTCTTCATCAATTGAATCATTTTTGTATAAGTCTTTGTGTACAGATTCATCTAACTCTGAAGATTTATAAATCATAAGATTGTTGTAAATTTTTATGTCTTGTTTGTCCTATAATCATATTTGAAGAGCATTGCAGCTTATTGTTTACGACGAGCTCCTAGAAAAATTCGGTGCAAGTTTCCTCCCGATCAGCTAAGACAATCATTGCATACAGGGCAAACCTGGAGCTTTACTTCAGGTCAGTTTGTTATTTATTTGATAGTTAGTTTGTTAGTATAATTTAAGTAGTTTAGTTAGATATATTTGTAGTTAGAATTAGTATATTAGTTGTTTAGTTTAGTTAGTTTTCAATTTATTTCTTTTTCATAAAATTATAAAAATAAAAAACAATAGCTCTCGCTGTCTTAGGACAGAATATTAATGAGTTTTTTCAGGTTTTCATTCAAATATGTAAATTGTTAATATTGTACATTTTGTGAATAAGATTTATTTCTGTTAGTAGTTAGATATTTAATTTCTTAGAGTTAGTATAGTATTAGATAGTAGATTAGAATAGTTAGATTTTTTTAGTTTGTTTTAATAGTTAATAATAGTTACATTAGTTTATTAGTTTGTTTAATAGTTAGTTTTAGTTAGATTAGTTAGTTTAGAGTAGTTTTCTTTTGTTTTCTTAGGACTTAGATCGGCTAACGGAGCCGCTAAACCCGTCAGGGTGGTTCATCCCAAACGGATTGGGTTATTAGACAACCCCGGACCGGTTCCACTCTCCCAGTTGACGGACGGTCAATTTCGCCCGCCAACATGACTGTGATGTTCAATCACCAAACTTCTCAGCAAGTATCCCAAACTTCTGTTGACAACTTCTATCTGTCCATCCGTCTGAGGATGATAAGCTGAATTGAATGACAAGTTCATTCCCATATTTTTCCATATGGTTCTCCAGAAGTGTCCCACAAACTTGGTGTCTCGATCCGAAACTATGATCCTTGGTAAGTCGTGAAGTCGAATGACTTCTTTGAAAAATAGATTCACAATGTGAGTTGCGTCACTGGTTTTCTGACATGGTATAAAGTGTGCCATTTTAGAAAATCTATCTACTACCACAAAGATTGAATCAAACCCTCTTTGTGTTCTCGGTAGCCCCAACATGAAATCCATGCTTACTGCATCCCATGGCCTCTCTGGTATGGGTAACAATTGAGATAAGCCTGCATTATGCCTCTTTCCTTTTGAATGCTGACAAATTATACATCTGTCCATGAATATTTTGACGTCTACTCCCATTCCTGGCCAAAAATATGACTCATTTAACTTTCAAAACGTCTTGTCATGACCGAAATGCCCGGCCAATCCTCCACTGTGTTTCTCCTTCAACAAATTCTCTCTCATGGAGCATTTTGGAATACAAGGTTGATTACCCTTAAACAGTAATCCTTCCTGGATCATGTATTCTATCCATTGACTTATGTTCCTAAGAATTGGATTCTCAGCTACTTCATACATCTCCTTAAAATCTAGATCATCTGTGTACATTTCCTTAAGGTTATCAAAACCCAAAGTTTTGACTCTGAACTCCTGCAATAGCAAACATTTCCTACTCAAAGCATCAACAACTTTGTTAGCAGTTCCAAAAATATGTTTAATTACAAAAGTAAAATTATGCATGTATTCAACCCATTTAACATGTCTTTGATTCAACTTCTCCTGTTGAGTCACAAATTGCAAAGCATGATTGTCACTGTATAAGACAAACTCCTTAGGAGTCAAATAGTGTCTCCATTTCTTCAATGCATGGATAATTGCATAGAATTCTTTATCATATGTAGAGTATTTTATTTTTCCTTCATTCAACTTCTCGCTGAAGTATGCTATCCTTCATGTCTAGCTTCATCTTCACTTTTAGATTCACTGACATCTCCAACACCGGTTGTGCACCTCTGTTTTGTTTCCACGTCCACGAGTCTGGCATGCATGTTATGCATCTCTCTTTCCATGGCTTGATTTGGCACCTGCCTACCCCTTTCTTTTGGCATTTCCCTCTCCTCTGGTGGATCGGGTGTTTGCCTGTCTCATCTCCTTAGCGACATGGTGAATCTTTCTTTTCCCTGCTACAGAAAGCAAAGAAATCTTTCTACGCTCTGATACCACTTGATGCAGACCCCCAACCCTTTATCGGACCTCGGGTCAAGGTCCGCTATACAATCGTTCTAATTCCTGCCCTTGAGTCAGATTGACTCTTTGATTCCTCTTTGGGGAATCCCATGCAAATAAAATGGTGCTTCTCCACAGGTCCTTATGAATTGAGCCCACGCGATCAAACATGAAGCATCAAATTCCAATCTCCTCCTGACCAAACAATGTGGTCATATTTATCTCACTATTAGAACTTTGGAGTTCGCGGCTTCTCAACTTCTCCTTCTGAGTATCTCAACTCTTCGTCTTCTGAATTCATGATACTCGAAGTGTAGATATCGATATGGCTCCTCCCCTTGTCGGTGCCCTCTGCGCATGACCATCGGCTAGGCTTAACACTAGCACCTCTCACTACTCACACTTTCATGAGTTTCAATGTCCAACCTTGGCACCTTCCCTTCACAAACCCCTGGGAAGTGACATTATCTTTCCCTCTCTCATTCTTGCTACTCGTGACTTCGCAAGTTGAAGGGTTGAACTCTCGTTTCCTTATCTCATGAATCCCCGAGACGCGAGAGGTCAACGTGTCTGCATGTATATCACCCAAGCCCACCTTGTGGTTCTGCCACATGTCTCTCGTGCCTAACTTCGGCGCTTCACGACTTCACTCCCCAAACGCTTCCTCCTTTGTATCCCGACACCCGAAGTGCCGAGATCCCGAACTCTTCGTTACTCCCTATCGCAACTCGCAACTTTGGGACTTTCAAGACAAAAGTCTTGATCTCCTATCCTTAGAAATGCCGAAATGTCAAGTTATGACTCGTTATTAATGATGGCCCCACAATGGAAATTCCCTCTTTGTCGAGACTTCGCACTTCGCAATTTCATGAATCTTTATGCAAGGTTTTTCGTCCTTCAACTCACGAATCCGCGAAATGAGAATTCATGAGTGATCCAACGACCCTTGTCAACTTGGATCCTACGGTCCGATTTCTCCTAAGCTTTCTCTTAAAGAATACTTTCCGTAACTTCCTTGCTCCTCTGCAAGATCTAACGTCTCTTGGAATTTCACAAATTCCCTCGGAGAATTCCAACCATCCAATGCCTCCTTGACAACTCCTGCTAAATGAACAAGGTAATCCTTCATGGAACTTGTCCACCTACAAAAAAACTTCGCTACACCTCCTTTGAACACTTCAAGTCACTAGCCCTCTTGAGCTTCTCTTCGACAACTTCAAAGACTCTATCCCTCCTGAGCTTGCTTGAAATCCTCAAGTATTCTCGGGATAACTCATGCGTGCACTCTGTTGTTCCTGAGTCTGTACTTAAGGCTTTAAAGTATAGTGTCAAGGCATCTGAAAGTATGATAAAGGTTGATAAAGGATTTCACTAACCTTCGGTATAGGAAAATAGTGAGGATTTCTTCGTTCTTGCTGTCTAGCTTCCAACTGTTCCTGGGTAGTAATATCTTGTTCAATGGCTGCCCATGAACGTTCCAATTCCTCCTGGTTGTTCGCAGTTTTAAGGATCGTGTCGAAGATATTTAGAGTGATATGTATTTGATTAGATAATCCAGGTTGAATGTTAGGTTGAGTTGTTGTAGGGACGGTCATTGAGGAACAATTTCAGTATGGAAATGATTTTTTTTGAGAGTTTATTTGTTTCAATTCAGACGAAATAAAGAGAAACTTTTGCATGAAAAAACAAAATAAGCACGCAAATCGAAGGCCCTTTCCTGTAACTGTATTATTTTTGGTAAAAATAACGTGAGATGAGAGAACACATTTATCTATAGATAACGCGAAGTTCCTGACAGTGGAAAACTCGCGTAAACACAGACGAAGAAATTGACATAAACATAATTGACAAAATGTAAATAAACATAAAATTCTGTGAATGTAAATTGGTCTTACACCCGCTAATAGCTGGTGTAGAGGAAAGTCAAGAAACAATTACAGAAAATATGAAATCACTTCACTATAGTAGTGGTTGTACTAAATTATAGTGATGCACGTCAATTATGTAGAGCAAAATGAAAAGAAACAATTAACACAACGAAACAAACTTGTAACACAGTCGTGACAGGATTGGGAATCTTCAAATCTGCTTGTATTAACTTCCTTCATACAAAAAACTCTCTTCCAATTGATACCAAAAAGTCCAGCCCTTCATCTCTTATTTTTGTGATGTATTTATACAAAATTTGTCTCTCGGTTCAGAAGAGCCAAATTACTCCATCTGTCTGAATCCATTTTCAAAAAGGTGTCAGGTGTTTGTTTTTTCTTAGATTTAATACATATGATACATTTGTCCAAAAAATGAAATACAAGCTGTGAAGGTTTTGCATTGACAGTTGGGGGGAGCGAAATAACTCTATTTTACCTATTCTATCTTCAAGAAGTGCTAGGTGCTTGTCCTCGCATGGATTCAGTGTACATGATACACTTGTCCACAAACTGAGTCACAAGTTGTGAAGGCTCGGCTTGACAACTGGCTTTGGCAAAATAGCACTCTCGGGCCAACTGTGGAAGTTTATCATCTATTTGTACATTGACGATTTCAAGAGCGCCGAGTTGTGCACTAGGCTGAATCAAATGTTTGTCGATTTGAGTTGGGTCTACCCTATCCATCCTAGAGATTTCTGTTAAATTCCTCTCATTCTTTTCCTTCATGTCGAGAGAAATCTGATCTATATTCATCTGTCTTAGTGCCTCTGTGTCGCCTCCAATCTCCATCCCTAACAACCCACCATTTATGGCTTTGCAGGCTTCTGCTAACGAATTTGTCACTTTTTGAGCCTGCTCTTTGCATAAAGTAATATCATGTTCCCAATTCTTTAACAAGATATTACCCCTAGTTTGTTCGGCAATGGTGAGCCTGTGAGGCCCTGAAAACCTGTTGTTAGTCGCTATTACTGCCTCTTGAAAAGCGATCCGAGCAGCTTTTGCATTTCTTTCTTTGTTAATCAGATTCTCAGAGATATGATTTATTAATAAGCAGTCTTCTCGAATCTCTCCTACTTTGTTTAGCAAACTCTGTTGAGTAGAGGAGATCTTGCTCTGAATATCAGTTGCTTGGGATTTAATGATCTCGATGTCAATTGCCTTGCTTTCTGCGACCTCCAACTGAGCATGTAGCCATGATATCGTATCCCTCTGCTGGCCTGATTGTACCCGACCATCTCGGATCGTAGAATTTGCTTGTTCCAGCTTGGTCTTGAGGACTTCAATTTCTTTGTTATCGGCCAATCGGGCCAGCTCTTTTTCTCCTCTTTCTTGACTCTTAGCGCTTTCTACTGCCGAAGCCACTCTAGCCTCAAGAGTCTTGATCAGGTGGTTCTTTTCTTTGAGATGCTTCTTTAACATTTCGACTGAGAATTGATTTGTCGTCGCATACGCTCCTAGCATTCCTGCAATTTCCGTGGCAAATTCATCTTTCCTTTTATTCATCCCATCGGTCATCACTTTGAATTTTTTAACAGTGGATTCTCCCTCCTGATAAAACTCTTGCTTCACTACAGCTTTTCTCTTTTTGTCAAAAAAGAATTCATTAGGAGGGAGTTCCTCTTCCCTTATAGGTCTCAGTTCTTCACCAAAAATCCATTCTTCCTGTATGTTTCCTTGCACTGACTACAAGGGTGTGACAGAGGTGATGGGCTGGCCGATCTGCTTCGCAGCCTTCCCTGGTGTGCTGAGTGGATCTTTCTCTTTCGGGGGATCAGAAGTCTTCGTCCCCGCCTTCGGATTCTGAGTTTCTGGTGGGTCTGTGTCTTTTATTTACACATCCGGATTATGCTCCTTAGGAGGGCCAGTGGTCTCTTTTTCTATTTCGGGATTCTCCTCCCGCTCAAGACTCTTCTGCTTGTCTGGATTCTTCTCCTGCTCAGGACTCTTCTCCTTTTGGGGATTTTTCTCTGTTTTGGGATTCTTCTCCTGCTCAGGATTCTTCTCCTTCTCCCCTTCCTAATGTTTTTTGGGGTTAGATGTTTGCCCCTCATAACTTTCAACCTCTTTTTCTTTATCCTTGGAAAGTCCCAAACCTCCCAGCACCATGGGGAGACATCGTTTCCTATGCTCCTGAAATTTTAAAACTGAGGTCCTGTCTTCGGGTGCTAGGGATCTGATTCAAAATTGCACCTCCGAATAGGACCTTGCCCCTCGGAAAACATCATCCGAGGGAAAACATTCATGTTCGAACCTCTTTAATCCACAATTTCCCAAATGAGTGATTACAATTCCCTGGGGATCATGCTTTTTGTACTCAATAGAGACTAGGCTCAAGTCTTCTATGGCTGCAGCCTCAGCCTTAGCATGTCTGAAATATAATAAGGAATAGGAATTTAGCCGAATAGGGAAAAACAACCATACCTTCTTTGATGACGCTTTGAGCTCTTTGCTCACTCCGCCGATTACTGTTGGTTGAGCAATCTCGCGACAAGCTATCTTGTCAAGGATGAATAGTGGTAGCACCAGAGGAGGAACAACAGCTCCAAATACTCTCAAATAGGAGAATTCCTCTTCCACGTACCAGTCCGTGATACGACTCAGATTCTCAGCAATGCTATCTGAGATGCGAGGTGGAAAAGGACCAAAAATGGTGATGTGCAGGGGCACCATCACCCAGTTAAAAATCTCATAAATAAACTTGTTCATGTTATTTTCCCACATCTTATTGTGGTACTCATGAACAGTCTTCTCTTGGGTTGGACTCCAAGCCCAATTCATCAAAGGAAAAGGCATCATGGAGCATATCGCATCCATGATATATGCGGACATGAAGAATCTGGATGGTTTCCCGGCTGCCTTCTGCTCCCGGTACTCGGTGACCCTGTTGAACAAACTATTGGAGAGCATTTTTGCCCAATTGAATGAGGAACCTTCTGCTACCCAAAAGATGAGAGGTACCCACTGGACGTAAAAATGTGCGGTATCCTCCCATCCGAAAAGCCGACAAGTCATCATCGCCACATACATATAGTTTGGCTCCAACGAAGAAATCGAATACACACCCTTGTCGTTCACTCTGAATGTCGTGAAACGCGACACCCAATCTTTTATCAAGCCTGGCATGGTTTTGTAAAATTCTTCGCACTCCTTCTTTTTGAAGTCCGCCAGGAATTCTTTGCCATATGTGTATTCAGAGGTTGCTGGGAGCTTATACATAGATTGGATATGCTCAGGCCTAAAAGTCCCAATCATGGCCTGTCGGTCATTTATGATAGTTCTGGAAGGGAGGTCGATGTGATCCAATGCCCATCGGATCATGTCGTAGTATGGGAGAAACCGAGGTCTGGTTGCAACCAGGTGCATTCCGAACTGAACAATTGTATTGTACTTAGTTTTCAGGTCGTCCTTCACAATATCATAGTTATAGTCATCAGAGTCTGAACAGTTTACCAACTCAGATTGCAGGATATCTGAAATAGATGACCAGGTGGATACTGAGCCGCCCGTCCGAGGCAAAGTATCTAAGACGTTGTCTAGACCCTGTGCTGCAACTTCGACATTTGCTTTCGCTGCTCTCCTTGGCACCATAGTTGAAGCTTTCTTTTTTTCCCTTCTACAGTAGACCTGTGTATACATGCGAAAATGAGTTTCCTCAGAGAAAAGCTAGTTTTATGCGCTTAAGAGAAATGTTTTTAGAGTAGGACAAAACTTTCGTATATATTTGAAAATCCTGTATCTTTGAAATAAGCCTGTCAAATCGCAAATAAAACCAAATTTATTGTATAAATGCGATCTGATTTATTCGTAGATTTACCCTAATTCTTCATTAAAGTCATCAATGCTCGACGGCTTGACAGACAATCGAGTTATGGAGAGTAAGCAAGTACCTAGTGAAATGTGCCAACCTTGAAGCATGGGACATATCTTATTTAAATTTAAAAAAAAAATCAAATCTTATGGACTTAAATCATTTCCTCACTTTTCGCTGCATCGTGAATTTCCCTTTAACATTCTAACTTTACAACTCGCGAGACTACGAGTGCTGATTTAGCTTATTTAATAATAACCGTGATTTGACGCATCCTTAATTATATAATTAACTTAATCGCTATATCGTGACTCGGGAATTCGAGGACAGATTTTTGGGAAAATGATATGCCGAGTCGTGATAATTAAGGTTCGAATTAAGAGAAAGAAATATTAGATTAGGTGACTAATTGATCCTATCATAATCATGTCGCAACTTCATGAATCGGGGTTTTGGACATTTTAACTTTATGAAAGAAAGGGCCGAGTGGCGATGTGTCGCGAACTAAAACTAACCATGACTAGTTTTTTACCCTTGATTCTTGACCAAGGTTATCAAAAAATTTATCGGGCTCTCGGCTCTCAGGGTTGTGAAAACAAAAAATTTAAGGCCGACGACTGCCGAGTCGCGAAAACCCGATGATGTGTAAACATAGTTAAAGGTTTTACACCAGTTAATGCTTTGGATGAAAATTAGACCCGAGTTCGCATTTTCGTGATTCGGGACTTGTGAATTGAAGAAATAAAGTGTCCGACTTGTGAGGCCTCGAAATAAAACAAAAAAGAAAACGTACTTACGCAAAATGGATCTTTTTTTTGAAAGTGAAAAAGCATTGCTATTAAGGCGACAAGATTTTCAGAGCTTCATAATTTCGGAAGGAAAAGAAAAACAACTTTAGATATCAAGCATGAAAAGTTGAAAATTGTGCGAGGTGGAAAACAAGGGTGGCTCCAACACACTCCTTGTGGCACTTCTTCAAATACGCTCTAGTATTTGAACCTCTTCGACTCTGTGCACTCCTTGCGACAACAGTCCTTCAACAATTTCACTCAGGTTGTAACTCTGAGACTTCACTCGGCCTGCACACACCTTGTATGGCTCTTGTGCTTATCTTTCACTTCAACGAGAATGAGAATAAATGTATCCCTCCTGAGCTTCAGAGAAAAAAACTATGAACCCTTGTCAACGCACTCCTTGCGGACAAACTCCACTGCACTCCTTGCAAGAATTTTACTCACTCGGGTTGAGAAACAATTGAAACTCATTCCTTACTCTCTCCCTCAGATTTCAAACATTCAACTAGAAATCATTCATACATAGCGTAATAGCAAATGCATAACAGAAAGAGTAAAATAGCTATGAGCATAGCATTCAACATACATACACAGAGAATATCACAACACCATAAGTTTGAATCAAAGCTTCATGTATTAATTCAAGTCTTTTGTACATGGGTGTTTGCAAATACAACTCTCTACTCTCTCTCTCAATAGTTGAATGTATTTCTTCTCCTCTATGCTCTATGCTCTATTGATCATGCTCATGTTACAATGATACAAGATGAGGGTGTCTATAGTCGGTTTTACCTCCAGCTCCTTAAAACTGTCTAATCCACAATTCAAAGCTACCTACTTACATTTACTACACATAAATTCCTCTACCTACTACATATGAGAGCGAATCGCTCATGATCTATTTACAATATCTAAGTGTGCTTCCTCTTAACTATTACATTAATGGTTCAAAATATTTCAAAAAAAATGTGCATTGATGCTTTCCAGCTATCTTTCGTCCTTGTGCCTTCTTGCCTCTTGCGACATTTGCGATGCTCCTGCATCAGTCTTCCACCTAGAAGAGAAAAGAGGTGGGACACGTACACTCGAGGCGAAAAGTGTACACTTTCAGGCTCTAATAAATAATCTTTGTCTCATAGATATGGAAAACAAAAATGTCTTTTGCACCTTGTAAAACTGTCGTTCAGGCTCACAACACGTGGCATGTCTTGTGGATCGATTCCTCATATCAGAATCCATCTTGATGAATGGTCTATCGATGAATGCCAATGTCTTGGAAACCTCTAGCTCTAACCATTGACCTATACAAATCTCATTGGAAATCTCTGGCTCTCTTGGATGAAATCCATTTAGATTTGAGTGATTCTGGATTAATCATCAGGAGTTCCAATCCCTTTCCCTGACCTTGTGGGGGGAAGCTACCATCTCTCATGGTACCAAAATGTTCTGATTTCAACAACGACTAAAAAATTTTAAGCAACGTCTTATGCTTTGGAAAAAACAAAACTTGGGGAACATTTTTGAAGCCCAAGGAAATATTAACAATCAAATTAAGCTCATCCAGATCCAAATCAAGAATCATGGCCTCACGGAGGAATTCAAAGCACGAGAAACTTTACTCAAAAAATAGTTGGAGGAAAGGTAGTCTCAAGAGGAAGTTTTGTGGATGAAAAAATCCCTAATAAAATGGGTTCAAGAGGGGGAAAAAAATACTAAGCTCTTCCATCGGGTGACGATCCAATGTAGACACAACAATTGCATCACACACTTGTTCATGAAGCAAAGAAAAATTCTCCAAAAATATGAAGATCTCGAGCAGGAAATTGTCTCTTATTAACAAGACCTGTTGTCTAAACCCCCTGTTGATAGATCTCCCGACATAGAAAAGATCACCCAACACATTCCCAATATCATAACTCAAGATTAGAAGGAATATTTATCCAGATGAATCATGATTGAATAAGTATACCTATATCTTCAAGACACCCCTGAAGGAAAAGCTCCATTTTGGATGGCTTCATAGCGGAATTATTCTACTTTTGTTGTCTCGTGATTCGAGAGGAAGTTTGGGACATCATCGAGGACTCTCAAATCTTTGGTCAGGTTCTCCTTGCTCTTAATTCCACTTTCCTAACCCTCATCCCCAAAGAAGAACAAGTCACTCATCCTAACCAGTTTATACCAATTTCTCTCTACAATGTAATTTATAATTTGTTAACAAAAGTGATTGCTCGGTGCCTCAAACCCCTCCTTCCCCTCATCATTTCCCCCAAGCATTCAAGATATGTTGAAGGAAAGAAAATTATCAACAACTTCATCCTTGGCCATGAAGTAATAAACTCTCTTCAGAGTTTGGGCACTCCAGGTATGTTATTAAAGTTAGATCTCTCCAAATATTTTGATAAAATAAGTTGGGCTTACATGAAATTTGTTCTTATTTGTTTTGGCTTTGCCCCTGATTGGGTAGACCGGATTCTAAATATCACCTCCTCTGCTTTCTTCTCCATTTTGATAAATGGTATTCCTTCCCACCCCTTCTAACCCTCTCATGGAATATGGCAAGGGGATCCCCTGTCCCCCTTACTTTTCATCATCATAGAAAAAGGCCTTAGTCGATTAATCAAAGCTTCCATTGCAGATAAACCTCTAGTTGGACTCCCCCTTCATGGCATGGATCCCCCAATCTCCCACAACCAGTTTTTTGATCACACATTAATGTTGAGCTCCCCTACCATTCGTGAATCCCTTTGAATCCTATGTATCCTTCAAAATTTATGCATAGCCCCAGGAATAGACATTAATAGAGAAAAATCCCATCTCTTCTTTTTTAATACCCCTATCCCTATTCAGCTTCATATTACCAATATCGTAGGATTTATGCGTAGATCCCTTCCATCCAAATATATTGTCATTCCAATTATTAATAAATCTCTTCAAAACAACTCTTGGGATGGGCTCATTTCCTCCATGGGAAAAAGACTCTCATTTTAGACCTTTCATTCGCTCAACCTTCCCAGCCACCTCATCCACCTTAAGTATGTCCTTCAAACCTTTCCTATTTATTCCTTCTTTTCTTTAGAGGCCCCCAGATTCATTCTTACAACCATCAAGAACCTACAAACAAAATTTATATGGAAAGGGGAAAATAATGAGCGGAAAATAGCTCTAATCAACTGGGAAAAGATCTGCAAACCAAAATTAAAATGAGGTCTTGTCTTACGGGACCCAACCATTCTCAAAAAATATCTCAGTGCTACAATTTGGTGGAGATGGCTAAAGTGACCCAAATACCTTTGGGCCCGACTATGGAGAAAGAAATATGTTCCACAGATTGTAGAAAAAAAACTTATCATATGGAATGAAAACACTCCAGGCTCCTCTGGAACATTGAAAAGCAAGGCCAATCTCTTATTGTAGATCACACTTTATGGGAAGTACGAAATAAAAGGAAAACTAACTTTTGGCATGATTCATGGAAACAATGGCCCTCCCTAGTAGAGAACTCCATTATAGATAATATTCGTTCCCCTACCACACAGGAGGGTCTAATCACAGTCACAGACTACTGGAAATAGGACCCCCTTGGTGCAACATGGCATCATTGGAATTCCACTTCCACAAAAATCCACACTCCAACACACGTGGACTTCATCCTTGGCACGAGTTAACCTTCTCCAACAAATTTAAAATTTTTCAAGGAGACAAAATCCTTTTAATGGGGAACTCCTCAAGGGGCACCCTCACCATCAAAGAATAGTACAACATAAATAAAGCCTCACACCTTCTCCCCCAAGAGAAAGTTTGGGAAAAAATATGGTTAATCAAGAACCGACCAAAAACAAGCACCTTCCTCTGGCTTGTCGTGCATAAAGGTATCTTCACTTGGGACAATCTCACCAAAAGAGGATTTTTTGGGCCCTCCATTTTCCCTCTTTGCTAGAAATATTCAGAATCTCAAAATCCTTTTCTTAATCCTTGCTCCTATAGTATGCAAATCTGGTACTATTGCACTTTAATCATGCACACCACGGACCAAAACCAAGAAGGTCTCAAGGAAACCATAGAAGTATGGAGAGACTCGTCTTTTCATTCTCTTATCCTCAAACATATCTAGAAGCTACTTCCAGGCTTCATCCTCTGGTAGATATGGAAATAATGAAATAACAGAATATTCCATTCATCTCATCTTGATTAGAAGACAGTTTGGAAACACATACATGAAAACATCAGAGAAACCATCCTCTTACAGCCTTGGAAAGATGAGGACTTGTCTTTTCCTCCCCAGGAAAAGTGTATCTTGGACAAATGGATCATCAACTTCCACCCACAATTTTCAAGGAAACCTTAAAGTTCACAGGCCAAAAGCAACCCTTCACACTGGTCTCCTCCAGATCCAGGGTTTATCAAGTTAAACTTTGATGGAGTCTCCAAAGGTAATTCGATCCCTGTTGGCTTCGGAGTGGTTCTTTGCAACAATCAAGGAAACATTATTCTTATCATTGGTGATTGAATTCGACACAACATAAAAAATGAATCTGAGCTCTAGGGTCTCATTAAAGGTTATAGATTGCTCAAGACAATGGGTACCATAAGATGATTATCGAAGGGGGTTCACAAATAATTCTTAGCCTTTTGCAAAAATACTCAACGGGGTGGATCCAAACAACATTTCCCCTTGTTGGTGACTTACCATGGGACTCAGTTCCATGGAAGCTCTCACTAGGCCTCACTTGGTGCTAATTCCCTTGCATGTGTAGATGAAATCCAATCATATAGGAGACAAACTAGCCATTATAGGAGTGGATTTATAAGGACCAGATATCATATGTATGTCCCTCACCCATAATGATCATCCCATCCTCTAGGATTGTATCGCTAAGGCTCTCAGCATAGATATCCCCCCGGATGGGGTGTCTGAGTGTTTCACACATCTAGGTAAGAAGACAACATCTACCACCTTTCTAGGAACCACATGATTGCACCTGCAACCACCCTCTTGTCTTTATTACACCACTATGAGCTCTGCAACACTTCAATGTTGCGCGATCCCAACTAATTCCTCCACTGCGCCCCGCGCTGGTTTTTTGTCATGGTGATGGAGGAAGTACACCTCTTGGTCCTTCTACATGAATGTGCACTTACTCTCTAGTTTCCTTCTTATGGAAATGCTCCTCTCTCCATTTTTCATCCATTGTTCTCTCATGTCTGCTACTCTTTCACTCTGTTGGTTTCTTTGGTTCCCACATGGGTCTCCCTGTTCTCACCTCTACCTCACCCTCACCTATTCTTGGTTATGCCTTGCCTTCACAGGAATCCAAAGATGTCCTATTTGGTACTAGAAAAAAGCGACCATGGTCAGTCAGTACCCACCTACCTTCTCTCCTGTGCTTATCTCCTCCCTCCGTTCATCCTCTCAATCCTCCTTGGGCCAAAGTGGTATTTTGCCTAGGTCATCATCGTGGGCTTGTAGGGTTGAATGTTTTTATCTACAGGGTAATTCTCTAGGTTATTCCCCTGGCCCACTCTCAGAACTAGCCTCAACTTCATAACCATCCCTTGCATGTACATCAAGTTCACCACCCTTTTCTCCCTCTCCACCACCATCTTCCCCCCCATCGCCACCTTGTGTGCCTTCTCTGGAGGAGTTCAACGTTCAAATGAAAGAATTACAATTGGAAGCACCTCTGAGCCAAGATATTCTCCACTCAAATTGTTCTTTGTGCCCATGACTCAAATATTTGGTCTCTATTCTTCAATATTTTTTCTAAACTAGGGTAATTCTCTAGGTTAGTCCTGGACCAACGCGCAGAGCAAATTGAATTATGATCCTGCTTTTCTCTGTGCACTCACCAGAATTGGGAACCAATTCCCCAACATCTCCAAGGGAATGTATTTCTCTAGAAATCCATGGGTCTTATGACCAAGACGTAGACAAGCACGTAGTGGAAGATGAGGACAAGGGAGAGTTCCAGACACCATTACAGTTGACAGGTGCACATGTGTCAAATTTCTTGTTTTCTTTTGACAAATGTTAGTTATTTTTGGGAGATTCTTCATAGGAGATTGGAGTCTAGCACTGTCAATCCTTTTAGTCTATTAGAATAGAGTATTTGTTTAGTTTATAGTATTCATGAACGGTTCAATTGAATCAGTTTCCCCACAGGGTGATTCAGACAAGTATGTTTAAATTTTAGTAAATCATACAATCAAGAGTCTGGCTGAGTTGGTTTCCCTTCAGGGAAACTCAGCACAATCAAACCTCAATATCACAGTGGATGCTGTAATTTTTATCCACAAAAGGTAATATCTAAATTATTACTTAAAAAAAAAAACATCCTAAGACACTATTTTTTAGTCTTTGATGATGGTTAAATCCCTACAAACCATCCATACTCCCATGAAGTGGAATGAGGACATGTTTATTGCACTTGAGCTAGAAAAGCTATGTTTAGGGCCCGAGGATGTTGTGTCCCTCCCCCAGCCAATGAAAAGGGCCTAAGGATTTTCTTTCTCTACCAAAAATATGGTCAAGGACTTGAGACCCAACCACTACGTGTGAAACATCTTAATGGGACCCATATTCAACTCTTAGGGAAAATACCCACTAGTGAGGATTCATGTTGCTATGTCTAGGGTTTTTCATGGTGCTTGAGCTCAAGAAGGTTAAATTAGGATTTAAGGCCCTTGTTTATCCCCTTTACCATTTGTTATAATCCATACCCATTTCTAGTGCACAAAACCTACCATGAAACCTATATCCCACTTGAATTCCTATAAGGAACCCCTACAAAAAACTCATGTGTTGGTACGAGGACACATTCAAGGATATTGAGAAAAAGAGGATTCAACAATATTGTGAGGAACTTGTTTCCCTTTGTTTACCATGTTTAAGATCCAACAATCCATCCTTAATGTGAAAAATCTCCCTATGGAATCCATATCCAACCTTGATGCCAAACACCCCCTAAAGAGGGTCTGTGTAGTGGTTTTGTAGGTGTTTTTAACGGAAATTAATCCCAACAAACGAAATATAAGGACTAAGGCCCATTTGATTTCCTCCCATAACCATAGTTCTAGAGCTCTATAATACCTTTGTTTAGGTATTAATCCCCTTATTTCCCCACAACCATGTTCAGACCTTGGAAGACAATTTCCAATGCACAAAACTTACTCATGGCTTTGGTATCCCATGTAGATGCTAAATAATGGCAATCATGTCTTGGGTAATGATTCATGGTGTGGGACCAAGATAGATTCTCATTCAAGGCATGTGTTTTGGTTTAATCATCTCACTTTTTTCCCTCAAGTAGGGTAGAGATGCAATATAAGAGTCGTGTGTGGTCATTCGAGGATGCGCTCAACGCTAAAGCTATACAAGATTTATCATTAGTAGCCATTGTTCATGGTAATTGAGCCAAATAAGAATAATTAAGGGATAAATTCCCATTATTATGCTCTTTTTACCTTGGATAATCCTCTATACACATTCCTAGTTGGTTCCCATAACGCCCTTGGAGGTGGTCGTTAACCAAGATAGGTCAAAAGTGGAGGTTTGAGGACTTGTCCATGGTGCTTGAGCCTAAGAAGAAATGTCTGGGTCTAAAGGATATTGTTTAACTCCCTTGACTATGGTCATGGAATAAACACCCATCCATGATTCCCAAGATCTGATAAAAGTTCCCATATTTAACTAAAATTTAAAGAACCCCCTAAAGGGGGTTCATGTCATGGTTTCTAGGTGTTGTTCATGGTGATTGAGATCGAAAAGGTTCAACATGTCTTATGTAAATTATGCCCCCCTTGAACCTATTTATACCTAAACACTTGTTCAAGGCTCTTGATATATATAATCTTCAATAATATCCTAAAATACTAGTTTCATTCTTTGATGATAGTTAAATCCCTAGAAACCATCCATGATCTCATGTGGTGGTTTGAGGACATGTTCATTATGTTGGAGCCAAAGAAGCCATGTTTATGGATTGAGGATGTTTTTTAGTTCCTATAACCAATGAAAAGGTATTGAGGATTTTGTTTCCCTACCATGACTATGGTCAAGGCCTTGATACCCATCCACTATGTGTGAAACATCTTAATGGCACATGTACTTAATTCTTAGGGAAAAGACCCCTTAGTGAGGGATTGTGTGACTATGCCTAGTATTTTTTCATGGTGCTTGATATTGAGAAGGTTAAATTAGGGATTAATTCCCTTTTTTACCCCCTGTAAGGTATTCACCCTTTTCTAGTGCACAAAACATACCAACAATACCAGCATCCCACTCAAAGGTCTATAAAGAACCGCTAGAAAGGACTCATGTGTTGGTACGAGGATTTGATCAAGGATATTGAGCCTAAGAACATAAAAATATATAAAGGAAATTGTTTTCCTTTATCAACCATGTTCAAATATCTATGAACTATCCTTTCTGTGAAAAATATCCTAATTGTATCCATATCCAACCTTGATTTGAAACAATCTGTAGAGAGGGTTTGTGTTGTGGTTTTGTAGGTGATTTTCATGGAAATTGAGCCCGGAAAGAAACATCTAGGGCCTATGGCCCAAGTTTTTTCTTCCTATAAAAATAGCACTAGAGTTTTAAAAGACCTTCATTTTTGGATTAAGCCCATTGTTTCACCCTTTACCATTTGTAGACCTCGAAGACTATTTCCAGTGCACAAAACCTACTCATGGATTTCATATCCTACTAAAATGATAAAGAAACCCAACCATGGAATAGGAAATAATTAATGGTGTGGGACTAAGATATATTCTCATTGAGGGCATGTGTTTTTGTTTAATCATGGCACTCATTTCCCTTAATTAGGCTAGAGATATTATACAAGGGTCTCAAGTGGTCATTCAAGGATGTGTTCAACACTATATTCATATAAACGTTTTGGTTAGTAGGAATTGTTCATGGTGATTAAGAATGAGAAGCGCCATTTGGGGTACAAGTCTCATTATTATCCTCTAGTGACCTTGTATAGAT
>ML800412.1:0-21315 GCA_009831015.1 Picea engelmannii
TTTTTTTATGTGTTTGTGGTTGTTTGAATAATTATTTAAATTATTAAATAATATTTTGTTTATTTAAAAATTATCTAATTATTATTTTACGGGTATCTAAGTCATCAAAATTAAGAGAAACCGCAACTTACTGGCATCTAAACTGTCAAAATCATCAAGCCATAACATAATTGGATTTTTTTATCCCCACAAATTTCAAACCGGTGATAACAACACACTCTATCATCAACTGTCCTACACCGAGGAGACAACAATAATTAATTTATTATAAAAAACAATAAAATTAACAAATAACTTTAAACACTATAAATATACATATATCTATAAAATTAACAAAAATTCTAATAAATATTTTTTTTAAATTTGAAATTTCACAATCCACTTTAAAAATATTTCATTCTTATCTACAATCATATTTATGTACAAATCACAATTCTAAAATTCATAAATGATAAACATTATTTTCAAATTTATTATTACATTTTGAATTTTTTTATTATTCTTAAATTTATGATTATTTATTATTTATAAATTTATAATTATATATATATATATATNTTATGTACAAATCACAATTCTAAAATTCATAAATGATAAACATTATTTTCAAATTTATTATTACATTTTGAATTTTTTTATTATTCTTAAATTTATGATTATTTATTATATATATATATATATATATATATATATATATATATATATATAAAGTCTCTTGATAGGAAAAGGAGAATCATGTGTTTCAAGGAAGAATTTGTCTATATTTAGAGTTCATAATTTGGTTTCTTACAGATTATCTAAAAAGGATGTGGGCCTTCTATCTCACATTTTATATTATCAAATTTGGTAAAATAAGGTGATGTCTAGCACTAATACTATTCCTTTTGACTAGTTTTTAGTCTATTTTTTCAGATGATTAGAGGGTAGGTAGAAGTTTTTTGAGATTGAAAACAATTTATGTCATTATGTATTTAGTGTCTTATTGTGTTCTCACATGGTTCTAAAGGCTCCTCTAAAATCCAATAAAAAGGCACTTTTTACAGTTTAATATGGAAGATATTGTAATGTCCATCTAGTCCATAACACTTATGTTACAAAAAAGAAATCGTAAAAAAGGAAAAAGTATTTGTACATCCATTTAATTTGAATATAATAATAAAAAACAATAAATCTCTCTCTCATATAAACCAACACTAGATTCATCTTAACTTCAGATTTGTTGAGTGTAATTGAAGGATCAAATCCTTCAAGTGTAAACATTTCTTCAAATTTTTTCATTATAAAAAAGGTTTTCTTAGAGTGATTTGGCCCCTTTCTTAATAGATAAATTCAAAGTTTAGATAGATGATCTACATTAATTTTTAGCTTTGTGTTATGTTAAATATTATATCGTGTTGATATATGTTAACACCAACATTATTGATAAGATATATGTTACAATGTCTTCAATATTGAATTGTAAAATATATTCCTTGGTGTAAAAAAAATCTACTTTATATAAAAAGTTAAAATAGAACAAACAAAAGAATGGTATGTCCAAAGTGAACTCCCTAGAATCATATGATCATGTATAAATTCCTTGAAACTTAAAATAATGTATTAGTATAATCATGTGATCATATCTAAATTCGGTAAACTTAAAATAATGCATTAGAGGATAGATTAAGCTTCTCATATCAAAATGGTAATCAACAATGACCTCAAATATGAAAGGAAAAAAAAAGCATAGAGAAATAAAAAGGACCTTGAATTCAATCTTAACTAATGAATATATGCAAATAATAATCAATAATCATTTTATTTCGGTGCCATAAACTCTTTTTGTATTTATAAGTATATATTTTAAAGTATAATTTTAAATTATGATTACAAGAATAAGAGATTTGGTTAATTTTTAATCATTATTCAATTTATTAAATAATATTTTTTTATTTAAAAATTATTTATTTATTTATTTGTGTGTGTTTGTGGTTGTTTGAATAATTATTTAAATTATTAAATAATATTTTGTTTATTTAAAAATTATTTAATTATTATTATCGACTTACGGGTATCTAAGCCATCAAAATTAAGGGAAACCGCAACTCATGGGCATCTAAGCCGTCAAAATCACCCGGCTTTAACATAGCTCGATTTTTTTATCCCCATAAATTTCGAACCAGTGATAACAACACACTCTATTATCAATTGTCCTACACCTACGAGACAACAATAATTATTTTATTATAAAAAACAATAAATTTAACAAATAACTTTAAACACTATAAATATACATATATCTATAAAATTAACAAACAATTCTAATAAATATTTTTTTAAAATTTGAAATTTCACAATCCACTTTAAAAATATTTCATTCTTATCTACAATCATATTTATGTACAAATCAAAATTCTAAAATTCATAAATGATAAACATTATTTTCAAATTTATTATTACATTTTGAATTTATTATTACATAGGTTCATGGAGAAAAACACAAAAAAATTAGCATTCCCGAACTAGTTTACTTTAAAACAAAGGATTCTAGACAGAATAAAAATCGAAATTTATCAAAGTATAGGATCTTGGACACCCAAAAAGTTAGCATACAATAGAATAGTAAAAATGCCGTGCAAGAAAAAAAATTTAGCATACAATAGGACATAAAAAATGTAGCAGGCCTCCATACTTAGCCAGTTTTCGGATCGTGGCTTCTCGGGCTGATGGGCTCAAAATTGCGCCTCTATTGTTCCGTGCCCTACAAATAACACCGAGAGTTCCACGATATACAAATTGACAAGCAGACTTGCGGACTATAGAAATTTATCAAAAATAAATAATGTATGTTACATATATCTGTAAATTACATCAACATTTAAAAGCATACTAATAACGTCTGTTACATAGGTTTGTGGAGAAAAACACAAAAAAATTAGCATTCCCGAATTAGTTTGCTTGAATGCAAAGGCTTTTGGACACAAGAAAAATCAAAATTTATGAAAGTATAGGATCCTAGACACCCAAAAAGTTAGCATACAATAGAATAGTAAGAATGTCGTGCAAGACAAAAAAAATAGCATACAATAGGACACAAGAAATGTAGCAGACCTGAATTAGTTTTCTTTGTAACAAACAAGAAAGGTTCCTGGACACCCAAAATTTAGTATACAATAAAGGCATTCCCAAATCAGTTTTCTTTAGAATTTATCAAAAATTGATAATGTGTGGTACATCTTTCTGGAAATTTAAATGTGTTTGTCATATAGACTGGGATTGGGGCTCCCGTGGACCATAAAAAGAAATAAGTACAAGAATTAGGAATGTCGAAAGAATAAGTGTGTGATAGTAGAGAGGAAGACCTGAAAAGAAGAAATTAGAAGTTATGAGTCTTTGGTTACAGTTTTCTATTTAAAGAGGTCATAAGTGGATTGATAAAAAAAACAAGATGACACTATAGACTTAAATTGGATTGATAAAGAAAACAAGATGCCAGTATAGACTTACTATGAAGCCGATGCATTTTTTTGCTATCGTCGATGGTCAGTGGAGTCCTGTCGTCCGGTTGTTTCCCTTCCTGGATGAGGTTGTCCATTCTTTGTTGGAACCATTCTTCGATGTAGCTTCTCATGGGGGCCATGTTGATTTCATTCCTGATTTCTATGTCGTAACGGTTGTTTTCTAATTTACTTAGATAAATTGAAATACTATGCAGACTCTGTTCCATTTCTTCATTGTGTGCCGCATAGTCCAGTACCCAGCGCTCGTGCTCATCTAGATGATGTTCAAGTATGCCGTAAAAATTTTCTAAAGACAACCCCTTTAAAATATCAACTTGTTCCTGGAAGGCTTCTTTGGTCATTGACAAGGATTTGAGAATTAAGTTTGGGTCTTGAACCTCATTGGTACTTCCGGCTAAGTCCATTTGGAGCAAGCTTGTGAATAAATATTCCTTTTCTGATATGACTTGTTTACATGGCCTGATAATGAGCTCCAGGTTGTTAATTTTCTTTTTCCAGCATGCTTTTAATTTTTTGGTCTTCTTTGGGGAGGGGAGTTTCTCTTGTCTTCTTTTCAGTTCCGATGTGTTGATGGCATAGTTGGAAAAATGGGTCAACACCTGTTCACAAAATGTTGATCATTTTTTAAATTGGCCTCCAAGTGTTCCAGAAAATCGCTTGCCTTCTTTCGAAAGGAAACTAAATTTTGTGATGTTTCCCAGGCTTCAGTAACCAACTACATTATTTTGTTGATGTTATTCTCTACAAGGGCTCTAGAGCATGCAAGGAGGGTAGATGATACTTTCATCTTGGTTGCAGTGGTAACATGCACGATTTTTTCCAAAGGACTGGCAAATTCTGGGGTTGCAATGAAAGCCTGCTCAAATTCATTGAGGCGGTCTTTCAGATTGGCATTTTTATTTTCAATTCCTCCAATGGAATCACGAAGAATTTCACCGGTTACTTGGTGAAATGAGGATATTTGGGACGACCACATTTTCCTAAATTTAATCTCCGTGCAAGATTTTCCTTTTATGTTTGTTACATCTCTCTTTTCAATGACCATACTTTTATATTGGTTGTCAAAAACAATGCTCTGGAATATGAAGGATTCATCTTCGTAAAAAAATTCGGTCTCAGATATTTCCACCACAAATGACCCAATTTTCTGCATGTGCTCAGTTTCAATTTCAAGGTGCAACTGTTGACTTTCAATTTTGGGATCCTCTGCCTGCCTTGCATTGTTTTTTCTCTTCTTCATCGGTGGAATTTTGTGAGAACTATCAATTTTTATACGAGGAGGGTTCTTATCTCCTCCTCCATTCGAAGATTTCTGGGTTTCTTTCTTACTGGGGTGGGCCGTCGAAGCGAGGCTCCGTGATGTCGTGCTCTTGGGAGTGTTGGCGAGGGACTAGGTACTCTTCTCACCGGATACTTTTCCATGTTGTCTGTACAATTCAGTCGCGCTTTGCAATGTCTTTGCATCACAATCGAAAGAAGAAGGATTGTTGTTGACACTATCCCTGTCTTGGGTCAGGTGTCTATGGATAAAAGAGTTGTTAATGCCAACTTCCAGTAAATGTTCTCGAAAAATCCCATTAGGGTCGAACCCTTTTAGCCTCTCAGCATACGTTAGTTTCAATTTCTTGAAATGGGTGGCAAACTCATCAATCTTGTTGATGTTTCTGCACACGAAGTCTCTGAATTTCTAGGGCAGAGGAATGAATTGTTTTTTTTCTTGTCATGGAAAAAATGCAACCAATGGTTGTATTGCCTTGCTATTTCTGCAACAAACATCTTGTTTTTGATGTGGCATGGAAGGAAAGCAGGATTTTCCTTAGAGCCAAAGACCATGAGGACACTGTGATTTTCCTTTTGTTCAAGTGTGCCCTTCCTATTCAAAAACTTCGTTGCCTGGACAGATATCCGCAGAGCATCCTTGCCTAACAATAAATCTTTGAAAACTGAGACAAAGCCATTAAAAACTTGATAAAAACAAAGGGAAGCCTTGTGCCTCCACAGGGCCTCATACCAGAATGTTACTGGGTCGAATCCACAGTTTCTTTTATTGGAAAGAGAAAGTTTTGGAAATGGGCATCAATGCACTATTGCGAAAATCAAGTAGGATGACATATAAAATTTGTTCGATTCTTTGAATTGTGACAACTGGGAACATATCTCAATGGAAATTAGCTTCCCCTAATCGAAAATGTATTGTTCTTTGACTATGAAATACAAAATATAAATAATTATATGGGAAATGTTTGTCGTGGATGCCTGTCCCGTTATTCTTGTAAACAGCCAAGAAATTTCCCGGAATGGATTTCTAAAGGAACTTACTTGCAACCTTGTGATATCTTCAGGAACTGTTGTCGTGTCTTCGAGGAAGTTGGCTAAGATGTCCAACCCGTTATCATGCTTTTCTAGAAACTGGTTGCAGCCTTGTCCTCTGAACGTCAATGTTGGTTCCGATAATTTTAGCATCTTGCGAAAGACCTGAGGTGACAAAGAAACTGGAAAATGATCGCGCTGTGGAATAATTCTTTGCCCTGGAATATATTTTTTGGCTCACCAAGATACCACCTCCTTACAGTCAAAAACCTCAGGGACGCAGCCTGCACAAGCGATTCCAGAGGTCCAAATCACTTCGTTCTGGGCAGAATGGGATGAATAGTAAAAGTATGCCCTAGACCACTGGAAGTTCTGTCCTGATGTCTGAAGTTATTTACTGTATCTCCACAAAATTGTTGTCGAACTACTACCATAAGTGTACAAGAAGGTTTGTTTGCTTCAGACGATGAATGAACTGAAAAGTTGGAAGGGATAATATAACCCAAATCTTGGTCCAAAGCATGTGAATGGGAGATGTCCTCCACACTTTTGTTCATTATTGACAATTTGGACGGCTGTTGCATCATGCGTTGTTAAAATTAACCACTAGTAATTGCATACATGGAAATGCGAACATGGTGGATATTTCAATGAGCGATTAAGCATTGTAGATTTCTTAAGCGGGCCAACACGATGACGCGTGTTCGACATGAACAATTGGAAGGGACAAAATAACTCTCCGCACATCTTGGTTTAATGCATAATAATGGGAGATGTCCTCGAGCATTTCGCCCATTAATGACAATGTTGACAGTTCCTGCATGGCTAGCTGTTAGCATGAAAGGTTTCTAATTCCATAGTAAGAAAGTACGGGGGTCGCGGGCACCAAGAAAAACAACTTCAAAATAGGGTTACAAGGTACAACTGTTGAATGTGAGGGTGCAAGGGTCAAATTGTATGTCTCATAAATTTTTGAGTGCAGTACGCGTAATAGAGAAGAGGGTATGGTAGGACAGTCCAGAGTGCAATTTGTATATGACTAGTAAGAGCATAACTAATGTATATTAGGAAGGAAAAGAAATTAATGGGGATGGAAGGCATCGAGAGATACTTTGAAACATTTGTGAGCCTTGGTAGAGTGAATCTTGCAAGTTCGACGAGTCCACGCTAGAATTGTAGATCACAGAAGTGAGGATCCAAAATGGGGTCACAAGGTCTCTCCAGAAGACATGAGGACTGACAATCAAATTGTATCATTCGATACATTTGAATGCATAATCTGTAACACGGAAGAGGGGACGATGTCGAAACCTGATAGTCAATTTCTATATTGAGGAGGGTTGGATGCGAATTGTTTCGTATCAGTGTGCACAATTGTCACTAGTAAGAGTATAACCAATGTATATTAGGAAGGACAAGAAGTTAGTGGGGATGGAAGACATCGACAGATACTATGAAACATTTGTGAACCATGGTAGAGTGAAGCTTGCGAGTTCGAGGATTCCACGGTAGAATTGTAGATCACAAAAGTTATGAGTGCAAGATGTACATCTCGGAACAAGAAGAAGCAGAGTTTGAAACTGCCAACCCGGAAACCACAACCATAAAATTGGCTAAATATGGAAAGCAACAGTGGTCGGTCAAATTCCTCATGTGATTATATAGATGGAGATAAAGATATGTCATCCTGCCAATGTTGGAACCCGCGATTATAGAAAGGTGACTAAGTATATAACTAGAGAGCCATAATACACGGGAAGAAGAAAAGGGAAAAATGACTAAGGATTCTGCAGTGGAATTGTAGATCATGAAAATTTTGAGTACAAGATGTGAACCTGGTAGTCAATTTGTATATTGCGGAGTGTGGGATGCCAACTATTTCGTACCATTGTGTTCAGTTGTCACTAGTAAGAGCACAACCAATCTATATTAGGAATGAGAGGAAGTTAGTGAGGATGGAAGGCAGTGACAGATACTTTGAAACATTAGTGAACAATGGTAGAACAAAGCTTGGTGCGAACCTGAAATAGTATCCAAGAGTTGGACATTTTGTGAACCCTGAAGCAAGAGGATCCAAAACATGCTGAAAAGGTATCTACAGAAGACATGAGACCCCGAGGCTCAAATTGCATCGCTACGAACATTTGAATGCATAATATGTAACACGGAAGAGTGGACGATGTCAGAATCCGGTAGTCAATTTGTATATTGTAGAGGGTGTTATGCCAATTGTTTCGTACCTCTGTGTCCAGTTGTCACTACTAAGAGCTAATTTAGTATTGAAAATAAATTTTTAGATACTGTTAGATACTTTCTAGGGATTACCATCCATAAACAATGGCAATCTCGACCCCGCTATCCCTAGACTCTGTGTGCCAATTTGTATATCACGAAACTGGGAGCGTTGTTTGGAGGACACGAAAAAATAGAAGTGCAATGTTGAGGCAGCCAGTCCACAGGTCCGCTTGTCAACTTGTATATTGCGGAATTCTGGGTGCTATTTGTAGGGCATGTAACAATGGAGGCCCAATTTTGAGCCTGTCTGCTCGAGAACCCGTGATCGAAAATGTGGCTAGGCATGGAATGCGCAATCTGTACATGCTCTATAAAATATCATGTCTGATGCAGACCCCTGACCCTCGGGCCAAGATCTGTGTAGGATCGTTCTAAAACCTGCCCCCTTTAGTCTAATTGACTCTTCATTTCCCCACAGAGAATCCCACACACACACAATGGTGTTTTTCCACAGGTCCTTATGAGTATGCCCGCGTGATCAAACACTAGGCATCAACCCAAATCTCCTGACCAATAATATGATCATGCCCTTTGTCGAATCAGGATTTCGGGTTTCGCAATATCGTGAATCTTGTTGTCGAGTTTCCTGTCTCTTCAAACTCCAAAACCCGAAATGCCGAATTGCCGAAATCTTTGGCCGCGTCCTCCTCCACAACTACGTCGCATTTTGTGGCTTTTGGAATTCCGGTACAAAGGACCCTGATTCCTTGTCTTTGAAAACACTGAAATGCCGAATCCCGATACGTTCAGCAAAGGATGGCTCCCCAACGGCTATGAATGGGACTCTTTCATCGATTCATAGTTTTGGACTTCGCAATTTTGCGAATCCTGATGCAAGGCTTCTCGACTCTCCAACCTTCGAAACCCCGAAACGGTCAACGAAAATTGACACTACCTGGAAACGAGTATGCACCACCTGTCTTCTTAGCTATCCTGTGTCTCTGTCGTGGATTCCTGCCACCTGTCACTCTTCCCGGTTTTCGGGACTTGAACAAGTCTTCAATTGCCGTTCCCTTACCACTTCGAAATCTCGAATTCCGAAATGGCGCCTTCTACAGAATCAACGACTAATAGCCTCCCTTTAGATCCGACGACCCACGTTATTTCGGGTTTCCGGGTACCGGGAGTTCAAGACTCTCGATTCCAAACCACTGTCTTCTCGGGTTCCTGAACCCTGAAACACCAAAATTTCGAAACGCCACTTCACCAATACTTCGCGTTTCACGACTTCGGGGTTTCATGTGAAGTTCCCCAAATCCTTGTCAACGGGAATGTCGAAACCCCGATCCCCGAAATGTCAAAATGCCACTTCAAGGGTATTCTGGGTTTTGCAACTTCAGGGTTTTCAATGCAAAGGCCCCTGGCTCCTTGTCATCAAGATTCCTGGTATTCTGAATCCCGAATTCCCAAAATCCCAAAATTCCACACTTAACAATACTTTTCGCGATTCAGGAGTTAGAGTGACCAAGGATTTTGGCTTACACTCTAGACTTATGAATTCTGAATCCCCGAAATGATCTGATGCTCAAAACAGATCACGATCAATAGTCCACGTTGATTCCTGATACCAAAGTGATGGGTTCACCCAACTTCTAACCACCTTGCAGCTTCACTGGATCCTATGGTCCTCGCAACTTCGTGAGTTCTCCACAGAGACATTCAACCATCCGATTCACTCCTCAATGAATCTTTGTGAAACGAGCCAATGTTCTTTCGCCGGGACTTAACCTTCTGTGCGCTGATTCAACTCCCCGTCTTTCTTTGAATACTTCAAAGGCATTGACCCTGTTGAGATTTCTATTTCAACCTCAAGTCTCGAAAGGACTCCTACATGCACTCTTTGCGGCACTCTTTCAAATACTTATGTGTATTTGATTCTTCGACTCTATGCACTCTCGGCAACAACAATATTTCACTCTTCAACCTTAGTTGATAAATTCTAAGGCTTCAACTAGCCTGTGCACACCTTGCATGACTTCTGTGCTCCACCTGCACTTCTGCGGGAAATGAGAACAATGGTATCTCTCCTGATCTTTTTGAGATAAAATTCATACTTTTCTCAACACACACGTTGTGGATGTTTCACTGCACTCCTTGCAGGAACTCTCAGGATGAGAAACAATTGAAACTCATTCTTCTCCTCTTTCAGACTTCATATACTTAATATGAAATCACACATTCAACATAGCATTGAAACAAATGCATAACAGAAAGAATAAAACAACTGTAAGAATACCATTCAACATATGTAAATAGCAAACATCATAACACCATGAAATCTGAGTCAAAGCTTCATATATTAACTCAAGTGCTCCTGTACATGGGTTCTTCTCTATAACTCTCTGCTATAACTCTCTTCTTCTTCTTTATGCTAATGATACAATAATACAAGAGTGAGGGTGTCTATATCTATTTTCCCTCCTACACTCTAAACTGTCTAATCTCTTAATTCCAATCTACCTACTTTCACTAACAAACTTAAATGCCTATTACAATTGGACAGATGAGAGTAATCCCCCCAGATCTGTTCATATCTCCTAGGTATAAATGCAAAGTACGCCTTCTTCCTAACTATTACATTAATGCTTTTAAGTTCAAAATTCAAAACGTTGTTCATAAAAACGTGCTCTTTTTCCATTTGCGCGTCCAGCTTCTTCTTTGGCTAGGCATGTGCTTTTGGCTTTGTACGATGCTTTTGCATCATACCCCCTTGCTTGAAAATTTTCATGAACTCCTGTTCACGAGCTCCTGCATGGTCTATCCATGCTTATGAATTTTTGTTTCATCTTCCCAACTAGCATCTTCAACTGGATTCCCTTTCCATTTGACCAAGTATTCAAAATACTCCTTCCTCCTGGTCCTTTTACTAACCCTCTTGTCAATTATGCTTTCCATCTGTGGCTTTTCAGCTACAGGCATTTGTTTTGTCCACTGAATTTCTTTCTGTTCTTCTTCTGCTCCTGCTTCTTCATCTCTGTAAGGGTACAAATCCGCAACATTGAATATCGGTGAGATTCTGACCCCATCGGGTAATTCAATCTCATATGCGTTCGCCCCAAATTTCCTTATGACCTTCCACGGTCCAATATTTTTCATCTTTAGTTTGTTATATGTTCCCCTTGGGAACCTTTCCTTCCTCAAATTCACAAGACTCAAATCACCAACTTCAAATTGAAGTTCTCATCTGTGTTGATCTGCTCTCCGCTTGTATTCTTGACTTGAACTTTGCAATCGCTCTTTGACTCAGCTGTGAAGCCCTTCATTCCCTCTGCAAAGTCCTCTGCACTAGCACTCCTGAATTCATCTTGTTTTGAATCTTTCAATTCAGAAACTCCCCTTGGCTACATTCCATATACAATCTGGAATGGACTCTGCCCTATGCTTCTATTAAGAGAATCATTATAAGCGAATTCCGCCTGTGGCAGAATGTGATCCCATTGACTGTGGTGTTTAGTCACTAAGATCCTCAACAAATCTCCCAAGATTTTGTTCATGAATTCTATCTACCCATCCATTTGAGGATGATATGTTGAGCTAAAATACAAACTTGTCCCCATCTTCTTCCATAAGGTCCTCCAGAAATGCCCTATGAACTTGGTATCTCGATCAGAAACGATACTCCTTGGCAAGCTGTGAAGTTTGACGACTTCCTTGAAAAACAGGTTCGCAATATGAGTTGTGTCACTAGTTTTATGGCATGGTATGAAATGTGCCATCTTTGAAAATCTATCGACTACCATAAATATTGAATCATAGCTTCTCTGTGTTCTTGGCAGTCCCAATATAAAATCCATGTTCACTACGTTTCATGGTCTTTCTGGTATGTGTAATGGTTGATATAACCCTGTGTTCTACCTTTTCCCTTTTGTGTGTTGACAAATCCTACATCTGTCCACAAATTTCTTAACATCTGTCCTCACCCCTGGCCAAAAATATGAGCCATTCAACTTTGAGAACGTCTTATCATGACCGAAGTGTCCGACCAATCCTCAACTGTGTTTTTCCTTCAGCATATTCTCCCTCATGGAGCATTTTGGAATACATAGTTGATTGCCCCTGAATAATAATCCATCCTGGATCATATACTTGGTCCATTGGCTTCTTTCCCTAAGAACTGGATTCTCAGATGCCTCATATGCCTCCTTAAAATTTGGATCATCTCTGTACATTTCTTTGAGGTTATCAAAACCCAAAGTCTTGACTCTGAATTCCTACATAAGAAAACATTTCCTGCTCAAAGCATCAACAACTTTGTTAGCAGTTCCTGAAATATGCTTAATCACAAAAGTAAAATTCTGCATGAATTCAACCCATTTAGCATGCTTTTTTTTTAGCTTCTCCTGTTGAGTCACGAATTGTAAAGTGTTATTATCACTGTACAAAATAAACTCTTTAGGAACAAAATAATGTCTCCATTTCTTCAGTGCTTGTATGACTGCATAAAATTATTTGTCATATGTTGAGTACTTGATCTTCTCTTCATTCAGTTTCTCACTGAAATATGCGATCGGTCTGTCATCTTGGCTCAAGACTGCTCCAATTGCAAATCCACTCGCATCACACTTGACATGGAATGTCTTGCTAAAATCCGACAAAACTAGAATTGGTTGCTTCGTGATCTTCTTCTTCAGCAGATTGAAACTCTTCTCTGCTTCTTCTGTCCAGTGAAAAGATTTATGTCTTTTCTTCACCGTATCCATCATTGGTGTGCTAATTCCACTGAAGTTTCGAATGAATTTCCTGTAGAAACTTTCCAAACCATGGAAGCTTCGAACTTCAAACACATTTTTCGGTGATGGTCAATTCTTAATTGCATTTACCTTTTCTGGATCCATCTTCAACTCATTTGTACAGATAACAAAACCCAAATAAATGAGTTATGTCCTCATAAATGATGATTTCTTCATATTTATCAGCAATTTCTCTTGCTATAATTCCTCATTACTGCAACTAAATGTCTCAAGTGTTCTGCTTCTGTCTTGCTGAAGATTAATATATCATCGAGATATACAATGACGAATTTCCCTATGAAATCCTTCAGGGATTCATTCATCAATCTCATGAAAGTATTGGGTGCATTTGTTAAGCCAAATGGCATAACAAGCCATTCATACAACCCCTCATTCATCTTGAATGTTGTCTTCCATTCATCACATTCTCTCATTCGAATTTGATGATACCCGCTTTTCAAATCAATTTTTGAAAAAAATCTTGCTCCACTCAAGCAATCCATCAAGTCATCCATCCTTGGCAATGGAAATCTGTATCTGATGGTAATCTTATTGATTGCACTTGAGTCTGTACACATTCTCCAGCCTCCATCTTTCTTTGGGCTGAGCACTGTCAGAACAACGCATGGACTCAAGCTCTCTCGAATCAATCCTTTGTCCACTAAGTCCTGGACCTGTCTCTTGACTTCCTCATTTTCCTACGGCGTCAATCTATACGTGTCTTTGTTTGGTAAATTGGCTCAAGGTATAAGATCAATATGATGGCTTGTACTTCTGATAGGTGGAAACGAACAAGGTAGTTCATCCATTACTATATCAACAAACTCTTCCAGCGACTCCTAGATTTCTTCTGGTAAATCATCTATCCTTGTACTGGTCAAAATAATTCTGGGCTTTCTGACCACAATAAATTGTGTGTCTTCCTTCTTCTTAACCTCATTAAGAAGTTCCTTCCCACTCATGAGAAGTACAATGTTGCTCATTTCTGTTTTCACCTCTTTATCCTTAATCGACAATAACATGTGATTCCTCCCATTCTTCTCCAGGGTGTATGTGTTCTTTCTCCCATCATGAATCACGTTTCTGTCATATTGCCACGGTCTACCCAACAATAGATGACAAACATCCATGGGAATGACATCACATAATATTTCATCCTTATATCCTCCTATTTTGAATTCAACTAAACATTGTTTAGTGGCATTTACCTGATGTCCTTTTTGTAGCCACAAAACTCCGTATGGGCTTGGATGTACAACAGTATCCAACTCCAGCTTTTCTACCATCTCTGTAGATATGAGATTTTTTGTGCTACCGTTGTCCACTATGACTTTGCATACCCTGTCTTTGGTTTTGCAAGCAGTCCGAAACAAATTGTTTCTTTGGGTTAGGTTCTCTGCCTCCTTCTCTGGCTTCAAGAGAACTTTCCTCATCATTAAGGATCTTCCACCCTCAGCGTCTTCTACCTCCACATTCTGTCCTTGAGCTTCGACAATGTGAGTTTCACCACCATCTTTCTTCTTATCTGGACACTCATAGGATTTATGTCTGATTTTCCCATAGACAAAGCACTTCACTTCACTGCCTCTGCCTCTTCCTCTTCCTCTAGCTTGAGGAAAAGTGTTTCTATCAGCATACTGCCTTCTCTGTGAGCTTCCTCCTCTCTCATGCTGAGTTTGAGGTTTCTTTCCCTCTTCTTTAGATTTCTGTGTTTTGTCTTGGGCAATTGTTTTGCCTCTGGCTTGACTTCTACCTCGGCCTCTTTGACCTTGCTTTTGGCTCATCTTCTCTTCAGCTTTCAGAGCTATATGATAAGCATCTTCCACATTTCGAATGATCATCATGCTCATCTCATCTTGGATGTCATATCGCAGACCATTCATGTACCTGGCAACTTTTTCATCATCGCTTTCTCGATGACCTGCTCTAATGTTTATCCTATAGAATTCTTCAGTGTATTCTTTCACTGACATCAACTTCTGTCTCAAATTATGCATCCTCCGAAACAGAGTGATTTGATAATCCTTGGGTATAAATTTGGCTTTCATCTTTACAACCATTCTATCCCATCTTTTGATTTTCTGCTTGCCTTTACAGCGTCTGTCAGCCTGCAGTTCATCCCACCATAGTGTTGCATGCCCTTTAAGTCTAGTAATGACATGTTTGACTTTCTTGTCTTCCTCGACATCCTCATAGTCGAAGTATTTATCTAGAGCTCTAATCCAGTCTAGAAGCTCTTCAACATCCAGGTTTCCCTCATACACTAGAATGTCCATTTTTCCTCTGGCACCTATCCTTGCAACAACCCTGAATAGGCGTTCATCCGCAACATCTTCGACTACAACTTCTTCTCCTTTGTTTCCAGCTTCATTGTCACTGTTAGCCTCGTTGATATCCCCAACGTCAACTGTGTGCCTCTGTGCTATCTCCATGGCATCAATCCTGGCACGTAACTCACGCATTTCTCTTTCTCTTGCTGGATCAGGCATTGGCGTTGGACTGTCTCTTCTTCTTGGCGACATGGCTGTAAAATGTTCCTCTTTTCTTTACTACAGAAAGAAAAGAACTTGTTCTGAGATCTGATACCAAATGATGCAAATCCTCGACCCTCAGGCCAAGATCCACGCAGGATCATTCTAAAACCTGCCCCCTTGAGTCTAATTGACTCTTCAATTCCCCATAGAGAATCCCACACACACACAATGGTGTTTTTCCACAGGTCCTTATGAGTATGCCCATGTGATCAAACACTAGGCATCAACCCAAATCTCCTGACCAACAATATGATCATGCCCTTTGCTGAATCAAGATTTCAGGTTTCACGATATCGTGATTCATGTTGTCGAGTTTCCTGTCACTTCAACCTCCGAAACCTGAAATGTCGAATTGCCAAAA
The DNA here is from genome assembly GCA_009831015.1 of Picea engelmannii. NCBI lineage: Eukaryota > Viridiplantae > Streptophyta > Pinopsida > Pinales > Pinaceae > Picea > Picea engelmannii. Next base: position 15,731 of record ML800412.1, read on the forward strand.
TCTTTGGCTGCGTCCTCCTCCACAACTGCGTCGTGTTTCGTGACTTTGGGAATTCTGGTGCAAAGGACCCCGATTCCTTGTCTTCGAAAACACTAAAATTCCAAATCCCAATATGTTCAGCAAAGGCTGGCTCCCCAACGGTTATGAACGAGACTCTTTCGCCGATTCAGAGTTTCAAACTTCGCAATTTCGTGAATCCTGATGCAAGGCTTCTTGACTCTCCAACCTTCGAAACCCTGAAATGGTCAATGGAAATTGACACTACCTGGCAATGAGTATGCGCCACCTGTCTTCTCAGCTGTCCTGTGTCTCTATCATGGATTCCTGCCACCTGTCACTCTTCCCAATTTTTGGGACTTGAACAAGTCTTTGATTGTCGTTCCCTTACCACTTCAAAATCTCGAATTCCGAAATGGCACCTTCTACGGGATCAATGGCTAATAGACTCCTTTTAGATCCGATGGCCCACTTTATTTCGGGCTTTTGAGTACCGGGAGTTCGAGACTCTTGATTCAAAACCACTGTCTTCTCGGGTTTCCAAACCCCGAAACACCAAAATTCCAAAACGCCACTTCACCAATACTTCGTGTTTCACGACGTCAGGGTTTATTGTGTGAAGTGCCCCGAATCCTTGTAAACGGGAATGCCAAAACCCCGATCCCCGAAATGTCGAAATGCCAGTTCAAGGATATTCCGTGTTTCACAACTTTAGGGTTTTCAATGCAAATTCCCTTGGCTCCTTATCATCAGGATTTTTAGTATTCTGAATCCTGAATTCTCGAAATCCCAAAATTCCACACTTAACAATCCTTTTCGCGATCCGGGAGTTAGAGTGACCAAGGATTTTGGCTTACACTTCCGACTTACGAATTCTGAATCCCCGAAATGATTTGACGCTCAAAACAGATCATGATCAATGGTCCACATTGATTCTTGATACCAAAGTGATGGGTTCACCCAACTTCTAACCACCTTGCAGCTTCAATCGATCCTACGGTCCTCGCAACTTCGTGAGTTCTCCACAGAGAATTTCAACCATCTGATTCACTCCTCAATGAATCTCTGTGAAACAAGCCAATGTTCTTTCGCCGTGACTTAACCTTCTGCGCACTGATTTAGCTCCCCGTCTTTCTTTGAATACTTCAAAGGTGCTGACCCTCCTGAGCTTTCTATTTCAACCTCAAGTCTCGAAAGGACTCCTGCACGCACTCTTTGCGGCACTCTTTCAAATACTTCTATGTATTTGATTCTTCGACTCTATGCACTCTCAGCAATAGTAGTCTTTCACTCTTCAACCTTAGTTGATAAATTCTAAGGGTTCAACTAGCCTGCGCACACCTTGCACGACTTTTGTGCTTCACGTGCACTTCTGCGGGAAATGAGAACAACAATATCTCTCCTGAGATTTTTGAGATAAAACTCATACTTTTGTCAACGCACACCTTGCAGACGTTTCATTGCACTCCTTACAGGAACTCTCAGGATGAGAAACAATTGAAACTCATTCTTTTCCTCTTTCAGACTTCATATACTTAACATGAAATCACACATTCAACACAACATTGAAACAAATGCATAACAAAGAGAATAAAACAACTGTAAGCATACCATTCAACATATGTAAACAACAAACATCATAACACCATGAAATCTGAGTTAAAGCTTCATATATTAACTCAAGTGCGCCTGTACATGGGTTCTTCTCTACAAATCTCTTCTTCTTCTTTATGCTAATGATACAATAATACAAGAGTGAGGGTGTCTATATTTGTTTTCCCTCCGACACTCTAAACTGTCTAATCTCTTAATTCCAATCTACCTACTTTCACTAACAGACTTAAATGCCTATTACAATTCAACAGATGAGAGTAATCCCCCCAGATCTGTTCATATCTCCTAGGTATAAATGCAAAGTTTTCCTTCTTCCTAACTATTACATTAATGCTTTTAAGTTCAAAATTCAAAACGTTGTTCATAAAAACGTGCTCTTTTTCCATCTGCGCGTCCAACTGCTCCTTTGGCTAGGCGCGTGCTTTTGGCTTTGTATGATGCTCCTGCATTAATGTCTATACTTTATAGTCCCATAATACATGGGAAGAAAAAAATAAAAAAGGACGGAGGAGTCCGCAGTGGAATTGTAAATCACAAAAATTTTGAGTGGAAGATGTATATCATGGAACAAAAAGCAACAGAGTTCAATTGTGCCAACTTGGCAACCACACGCATAAAATTCACTAAGTATGAAAAGGAATAGCGGGCAGTCCAATTCGCCATGCAAGGATATAGATGGAGATGAAGATATGTCAACACGCCAACATATATAAAGGCAATCATAGAAAGGCGACTGATTATATAACCAGAGAGACATAATATACGAGAAGAAGAAAAGGGAAAAAGGACTAAGGAGTTTGCAGTGGAATTGTAGATCACAAAAAATTTGAGTACAATATGTGAACCCAGTAGTCAATTTGTATATTGTGGAGGGTTGGATTCCAACTGTTTTGTACCATTGTGTTCAGTTGTCGCTAGTAAGAGCACAACCAAACTATATTAGGAATGAGAGGAAGTTAGTGAGGATGGAAGGCAACAACAGATACTTTGAAACATTTGTGAACCGTGGTAGAACAAAGTTTGGTGCCAACCCGAAACAATATCCAAGAGTTGGAAATTTCGTGAGCCCGGTAATAGGAGGACCCAAAATAGGCTGAAAAGGTCTTTGCAAAATATGCGAGGACCCGACGTTCAAATTGTATCGCTCCGAACATTTGAATGCATAATCTGTAATAGGGAAGAGCAGACGATGTAAGAATCCGATAGTCAATTTGTATATTGCGGAGGGTGTGATGCCAGTTGTTTCGTACCTCTGTGTCCAGTTTTCACTACTAAGAGGTAATTTAGTATTGAAAATAATTTTTTAGATACTATTAGATACTTGATAGGGATTACCATCCATAAACAATGGCAATTTCCACCCCGCCAGCCCTGGACTCTGTGTGTCAATTTTTATATCGCAGAACTAGGGGCATTTTTTGGAGGACATGAAACAATAGAAGTGTGATGTCGAGTCAGTCAATCCGTAGGTCCGCTTGTCAATTTGTATATCGCGGAATTATGGGTGCTATTTGTAGGGCACAGAATAATGGAGACCCAATTTTGAGCTCGCCCGCCTGAGAACCCGTGATCCAAAATGTGGCTAGGTATGGAATGTGTAGTCCGTACAAGCTCTATAAAATATAATGTCCATACTTTATAGTCCCATAATACACGGGAATAAAAAAAGGGAAGAAGGATGGAGGACTCCGCAGTGGAATTGTAGATGACGAAAATTTTGAGTGGAAGATATATATCACGAAACAAAAAGCAGTAGAGTTCAATTACGCCAACTCGGCAACTGTGGGCATAAAATTCACTAAAAATGAAAAGGAACAGCAGGCGATCCAATTCTCCATGCGAGGATATAGATGGAGATGAAGATATTTCAACACGACAACGTTGGAGGTCGTGATCATAGAAACATGACTAAGTATATAACTAGAAAGGGATAATACACGGGAACAAGACAAGGGTAAAAGGACTAAGTATCTCGTAGAAGAACATATAGTGTTTGATTATTAATGCAAATGATTTCAAACCCCTACTGAGTTCTCATCGGTTAAGGCATAAATTGCAGATCATGGAAGTATCTTTCGTACCACTCTATCCAGTTTCCACTAGTAAGAGCATTGTTGATGTATATTAGGAAGGATGCAAAGTTGTTGGGGATGGAAGGAAACAATAGATACTTTCAACGAATTTAATGTATACAAGGAACCCGTGGTGGAATTGTAGATCACAGATGTTTTGAGTGCAATATGGATATAAAGGAACGATAAATAGTTGGGTTCGTAAGCGCCAACCCTGCAACGACGGCCATAAAATTGGCTAAGTATGGAAAGGAACAACGGTCGACCAGATCCGTCGTGTGAGGATATAGATGGAGATGAAGACATGTTAGCCCACCAACTATGGAACTGGATACCATAGAAAGGAGAATAAGTATATATCTAGAAAGCGATAACGAGCGAGAAGAAGAAAAGGCCAGTTCGTATGCGCCAACCCTGCAACCGCGACCATAAAATTTCCTAGGTATGGAAAGGAACAACATTCGGTCGGATTCTTCATGTGAAGATACAGATGGAGATGAAGATATGTCAGCCCACGAACCCTGCAACTGCCCATCATAGAAAGACGAATAAGTATAAAACCAGAAATCCATAATGGATGGGAAAAGGAAAAGGGGAAAAGGGATAAGTATCTGATAGTCAAAAAACCTTTTTTTTCCATTTATTAATGACAATGTTTTTGAACCCCTGCTGGGTTCTCACTAGTAAAAGCATAAAATGTAGATCACTGAAGTTCTTTGACTGCAAGATGTATATGAAGGAACATGGGACATAGGTGCTGGGTACCGCGAACCTGGGGCCTGGTGGCCAGATAACTAGCTAAGTATTGGCCAAGAGAAAACGTTGATATCTATTTCAATATTATTCATACTAATATGTATTAATGCAGAAAGTTTTCATATTTATCTGAATAATATTTGTTGGATTACTAAGAGGGGGGGGTGAATCAGTAATAGTGTAATTATAATCCTTTTTCTCCAAATAATCCAAGTGTTATATCAATGTATAATTATTATCCAATAATGAGCAATAAGAAATGAACAATCACACACATACACAATACACCAGTGTTTTACGTGGAAACCCAAATCGGGAGAAAACCACATAATTCTTTATCTTATATGTCTTGAAGAATTACATTCATTGGAAGCACCAACTTCCTTTGTTTTCCGGCTGCAACTGGAAGGAGGCTCCAACCCCTTAGTTTCTCAAGCTACAACCTGAGGGAATCTCCAACTCCCCAATTCTCTAGCTACAATTAGAAGGAGGCTACAACTCCCTATGTTCTCCGGCTACAATCGGAAGGTGGCTACAACCACCTGTCCTTTCCCCGTCCAACCACCCTGAAGTAGAAGTAGAATGATGGAACCACTGTCACACTATCACTGCGAGATATACCGCTATAAACATGTACCAATAAACCTGAAGCATGCATCAACCATGCATCAACCTGTACCTCAACCTGTAATCAACCTGTACCATAAACAAGTGCATCAACCATGCACCAACCTGTACCAAACAATCTGTAATCAACTTGTACCATAAACAAGTGTAACCAACCATGTACCAAGTATGTACCAATCATGTGTCAAGTACTCATCAACTATGACTCATCAATATATACCAACATCTTCAACTATACACCTCATGTATGTGCCAACTCATCAACTACTTGTCTCAACCATGTACCCAACTTGTACCTCAACCAAAAGCCCTCATCAATTTCATTATCTAAATATGATTTGTAAATATATAATAGACCTGGTCTATATGATCACATACTTTCAAACCTTCATTAACTTTAACAACAAGAGACTAGCATTTTCATCAAACGTTTCTTTAGTCTCACAAGACTAGTTTTGGATTAGTCAACAACCTTAACTTGAAATAATCATAACTTTGTACTTGTAATGAATAAATATA